>LOJH01012942.1:17261-31530 GCA_001685095.1 Ellobius talpinus | reverse complement strand
GGAGGAGGAGGAGGGAAGAAGGAGGAGGAGGAGAAGGAGGAGGAGGACCAAAACCCAAACGAAAAAAAGAAATAAAACTAAAACAAAACTCTAAAATAAATAAATAAATAAGAGAGAAAAATCTTGTTGTGCAAGCTGTAGTGTGGCCTTGTTGAATTACATGGTTTACCCTCGAGTCCATTCCTCTTTACTAGCAGGTGTTCATTGCCACGAGTCATAGGTCTGGTTTCTGCTACACCACCGACAGCGGGCTCTCACTGGGGCACCTCCTGGATATTCTGCTGTGGTCCTGTGTCATGGAGATCCGGCTGTTTTGAATCTGTAGGTTCACTCCCTCCCATGTTCTCATAGTTCATAGATGAGTTGGACGTTGCGGTGGGCCAAGTCATAGCCCTGGTTCTGGGCCTGGATTTGTCAGCTTGCTTGTTTCCCTTGTTGTCTCTACCTGGATGGAACTCACCTAGTGCCGTCTACAGTGAGGAGCAGGAGTAGTTTTTCTGTTTTCAGACTCTCAGATTCACATCCCCCTCATTCTTATTGCCCGGCAAAGTGCAGGGCCCCCTCTCTCGATTACTCTAGGGGTCAAACTCCAAGGGCAGGGTCGGTGCTGCTGTTTTCACATCCTCAGGGGTGACTTACCTGCATCCCCGTGTCCCCAACAGCAGGGTCAGTTCTAGTATGCCGCCCAGATGGGAAACAGAGGCTGCTTTCTTATGCACTGCAGCTGATAGGGTCAAGGTTAGCTCTCCAACTCTTGTGAGCTGGGTCCAGCTCTCTCACCTGCTGCGGGTGGTATGGTCAGGGTCATGCCTGTGGTGAGTTGTGGAGTCATCTTCCCCGGATATGAGTGAAAGTTTTTCCCTGAGAGGTACGGCCTGCTCGCCTGCAGCAATAGCTAGCAAGGGGCTGGACTCGCCATTCCACGGCCAGTAAAGGGTGCGGCTGGCTCAGCATAGCTTGGTTCCAATGACTCTTGTGCTAATACAGGCCATGAACATCAATCACCACAGACCCCAGAAGCAGCAAGACCATGGGCACAAAAATGGCCTTCAGCAGCTCCTCGGGAACAGAGGCCACCACGGTCCCAATGGTAGCACAGGTGACTCAGATCCATATGGCCCCCATGGCAGCATGACCTCCGCATGGAGGTGGGTGGCCAGACCATGGGCATCCACAGAGTTCTCAGTGGCAACTGGATCCCCAGACACTCCTCAACTCTCTGGATTCTGCAGGGTCACGGACCCAGACATGGAGTTAGATCCCGGGCTGGGACATTATCTATGGCTCTAGGTGGCAACATCGGCCACCCAGATCAGCATGGCCCTAGGTGTGGCATTATCCGTAGACACCAACATGTTTTAAGGTGACTCACCAGACCCGGGTGATCTGCATGGCCCTTGGTGGCAACAGGCGCCCCAGACAGCAAGTCGGACCCTGGCCGCCGTATGGCCTTGCACCCGGACATGGCCCTCTGCAGCAGCCCTGGCCCAATGACATCACGGCCCCGGGTGACAGTACAGGCCACTCAGATCAGAATGTCCCTGGTGGCATCATAGCTCTTTGATGCCCTCGTGGCCACTGGTTATGGCCCAGAACCCAGGCATCTATTTAGCCTAAGATGGCAAAATGGGCCATAAACATCAATACAGACCCTGACTGTGGTAAAACCACAGACCCAGACATGGTCCTAGGCAGCAGCCCGGGCCTGGATGTCACCATGATCCCAAGTGACAGCACAGGTCACCAGGACCAGCATGGCCCCCTCCACAGTGCAGCCCTCGGATAGCAATGTGGCCCCATGTGGAGGCCCAGACCACAGGCCCAGACTCGGTCTCCAGCGCCTGCAGGATGCACAAACATTAACAAAAGACCCCAGTCATAGCCAGGCCCATTCATTTCCCTGGACTCAGGGGGCCAGCTGGCCATTCACTTCAACCTGTTTCTCGCCACTCTAACCTTTCGATATCCACCTCTCTCCCCAGCCCACAAACCATCTGCTTCTCCTTCTCCTCCACCTCCCCACCCTGTACTCTCTCCACAACAGTGCCCAACCGCCCAGCACCAGGGCTCTTGGTTGGATCACGGGTGGAATTTGGTTGAGTACTGCCCTCCCCAGTCATAAGGGATGGTGCTGAAGTGTTGCCTTCCTCTCTCCCATGTCCTGGCTTAAAGACTTCGTGCAGCACTTGTTATGATGATACCCGACCATCTGGCATCAAAGGCGCCGAGGGAGCACCTGGTTGATTGTGAACCCCGCAAACCCAGAAGTCTGGGGGTGAGGGCTTCATCTGTGTCCACCGATTCAGGCCCTGGTGGGGCTGGCGCCTCCTGCTTGATTGCAGCCCCTGCAGACCAGTATTTTGAACAAGTAAATGAAGGAGAGCAGATGTGTGCACACCAAACATAGAAAGAAGTGAGATTGTGACACTGTACTGAGTAATTTCTATACAAGCTGAAGAGATGAGGGAAAAGGCAAAGTCTGGCGCATCACCAGGAGTAAAAGAGATTCAAGGAACAGTTCCTTCTGTCTTTTGGAAGGCTTTCTGGGAGTGAGGACAGGAAGGGGAAGAATCTCTCTCCCTTTACAAGCATTACAAGGTGGTGTAAACACCGTGGAGTTAGTTTAGAATGGGGATTAGCAGAGGCATGAAGAAGATCTCCCTGGTTAAACCAGAAGGGCAAACTTGTGAAAGCAAGACTGAGGTTATTGGTGTGAGATTAAGAAGCTTGGGGCGAATGCGTAGATCTAATTGTCAGTCAAGTGAGAAAGAGGAGGTTGAGAAACAATCAAGAACATCACCACCCCAATAGTACATTGACTGTCACAGCTCTCTATAGGATCTCATGTTAAAGCCACTTACTCTGATGAAGATGGTGTGGTTGATATAAGCAACATTATAGAAAGGGTGGACTACTAGATTTTTGTAGAGAACGGACTAAATGACAAAGCAGAGGGGCTGGAGAGATGGCTCAGTGGTTAAGAGCATTGCCTGCTCTTCCAANACACAGACAGAATATTGTATACATAATAAATAAATAAATATTTTTAAAAAATGTCAAAGCAGAGGGATATCGGATCAGCTTTAGAAACTGCACTTCTCTATGCTTGTTCCATGAAAAGGGCAGTGATACCCTAAATAGAGGATCAAGCACAGTGATACCCTAAGCAGAGGATCAAGCACATGCTAACAGAATACTGGGACAAGAAACTGGGTAAACAGCTTAAAGGATTATGCCCTACACTGAAACAATTGATTATACTTTGCTTGAATGTTATCTTTAATATGGCAGTCTTTTAATTGTATAGATTTGAGTTTTCTAGAAATTAGCTTTGAAGAATATTGGAGACTGAATACAGAGCCTTACCCCCATGCTATGCTAAAACTTTACTGCTGAGCTAAAGCCTTAAGCTTGCTTTTTACTTAAAATTTGAGAGAAAGTCTCAGTAAGTGCCTAGACTATCCATGACCCCTCACTGCAGTTCCGGCAGGTTTCTCTGCTCAATGGTCCTGCAAGGGTGTACTTCAAGGCATTGTCATTTTTATACCTTGTATAATCATGTCACTTAGCTTATAAATTTAACTGTAAAATAATTATTTCAATTCATAAACTTTACTTTCCAGTCTAAACTATTAATTTATTGCTATTCTTTAATTATGACATTCAGTCGCTTAAAAACTAACAACAGCACATAAGTTATTTCTCTGCAGAACTGAAATTTCATATTAAGAATGACTTCAAACACTCAGACTGATATGATCTTAAATGAAAATATCATCCTGATATCTCTTTTTTTATTTTAATCTCAGAATAAACTAACGGATTAAAGCCAGGACATTGTAAAATGTAGTTCTTTTCATAATGTTGAAGATTTTTTAAAATTTTATATGTATAATAAATTATACTTCAACTAACAGTTTAACAGGCACATTTGAGATGAACCAAAATGATAGGCATGGTTATGTAGAGCTGAATATTCTTCCAGGAATGTATCTGAGGCTGTCTATACACATGGGCATGATCCTGGTCATGTATTGATTTTCCTTGTCCTTCTGCCAAATTAAATTGATAGTTTGATACCTTTAGTTTTGTTTCACCTCTGATAGCCACCAATGACCAATTACACGTGGATATGTCCAAATTGGATTGAAATGACTCTTAGTCTTTCAGTTTTATGATGTTCTGTGACATTCAGTGACAGATGAGATGAGACATGAAGACAACACTACATGGTCATGTGTCATGTCCCACAAACCTTTGCTGTTCTCTCTCTCTTTCTAAATTCTTTATTTCATCCTCCTTTCCTTTTCTTTGTGTTAGTTAGCAAAACTATGAATTTCTGTACCTAGAATTATAAGAGCATTTTGTGGAACTCAGTTATTGTGTTTGTTCTGTGGAAAGTTAGCAGAAAAAAGCATCTCTGTTTGAGAACAGATTTATGGTCCAGCCTACTTTGTGGAAGGTAAAGTACCTTTCTTTTTTAAAAAATCATGATTGCTCTCAGTAGAGTAAGAAATATAATTAATTTGAGATACAGAAAGCTGTATTTCCATAGACTAGTGCAAAAGCTCTCTTAATGCTTCGAATATTAAAAGTATGCATATTCACCCCATCAGAGGATCTTTCTCTTTCTGATTATTAGGTACTAATAAGCTACCACAATGCTGAAACATCTACTGTAGCATTGTAAAGGTCACATGCATAGAGCTGCATGCCCTCAAATTGCTATCATAGCCACAATCATCTATGCAGCTCGATGTAACTTCTGTTCCTATTTGCACAACTTTGTTTTAACTATTCAAAATTCACTTTCATGTTCCATTCAGGAGCTGAGGGGAAAGGAAGAGGGTACAAATGATACATTAGAAACATTATTAACAAAGAGACCTAAATCTCCAAATTATATCTGGAAGCAAAGACATTATTGCTTTGCATACAATTTGTGATTTATTAAGGATAAAATGCTGCTTTCATGCCAATATCTTCATCTACATTCACAATGGTGATAAACTTCTTGGCTACATATTTAAAATTTTACAATTTTGTATAGGTAGATTTGGGTGCATGCTACTTAACAGCAGTATATCAAAGATTCACCAAATGAAAACAAGAGAGAACTTACCAATCATTCTACTGTCTGATCAGAAAACATAGAACCAGAAACATGTAAATTAAGGTGCAGACACTCAGGGTGAAAGGGTTGCTCCCCCATGCTTCCCTCATTTACTCCAGTCTCTCTGCCTGGACCTGTCTTTCTGATAAATGGCCAAATTTGTGCCACAGATGATAGGGGACCGAGTTGGGCTTCGCAGGTGAAGATACACTGAAAGGGACAAAGGCAGCAGGAGGTGCCTGGCAGAGCTTCAATATTCCACACAGACAGAAAGCACAGGATCACAAACAATGGAACACGACCTCAGAGGCCCTGGGAAACAGGTAGACACACAGTTCTTTTCAGTCCAGCCAATGCACCTTCATTGTCTTCCCAGCCACAGCTTCATGCCAAGCCTAAAAGCGGATTGTCTGCTAAAGGCCACATACAGTAACTTGATTTTACCTCTGTATTAATAAATGTCTGTTCTATGTTCTATCACTCTCATTTTTTTAATTAGATGGAAAAGTATTTTATATTGATATGTATGACACTAATGTGCATTTTATTCCCCAGGTCCTTTATCTCTTCATTGTGAACAATGTGGATAAATTCTTCTACCAATCTATAGCTTTGGAAAGTATATTTCATGCCTTCATTCTGATGAAATGTACACGCCATTGGACTCTGACACACGTATTTCACATTGTAGTATACTTTTCTGTGGCTGATATGTCGATTATACTTCTATTTTATTAGTTTTCTAAAAGGAAACTATAGCCAAACCAAGCAAGCTTTCTAGAATAAATTCATCTGTAACACAACTTCAACCATTGGCTTCATTATCATTGGTTTTCCTGCTATCTCAGGCCCCCAATTTCCTGTCTTGAGTAAGGAGTTGGTTTGCAGGGAAGAATTGACCAGACCCTTTAAAAACATCTATCAAGGTCTACCCAGATTGATTTTATTTTTGCTCAGTCTTGGTACTGAGATTTATGTGCTCATCTTATAAACTCTTACTATCCCTTTGATTCTTTATCAATCCAATTTAATTGCAATAAATGGAAAGTTTTACATGGTTTAATAATCAAATAGAATGAGTTGACATTTTCCAGGTGAGATCATATAGTATATATATCTAATCTCATTTTTAAATAGATTTATGAGTTATAAATTTTATAAAATGCAGTCAATGTTTTCAGACATTATTCTACAATTTTAGCAAATACATGTATATATAGTAACTACCACTGCAATGGAAATATGAAAAATTCCTTCCTTCTCCTTGCTAGCCAACCAATATTCCAACATCTCCAGTTCTTGCCATGCAATTGTGAGATTAAATACAATGAACAAGAGCAAAATGACATATAAAATAGGACTCCATCCACAATCTTTAGCAAATGGTAAACAGATCTAGAGTCTAAACTCTGCAGGAGCCAGTCCCAAACAGACAGCATTTGACAGTAAGTAACAACATTTCTAACTTTTGCTTTTCAACTAGTGACCACCCAGAACAAGCCTATCATATTCACAAAGATGCCCTGTTTCAGGCAGATCACCCCCAGCCTTTGCAAGCCAGAAAGTCCTATCTAAGACTACTTGATCTCTGTTTTTACAATATAAAGCTACTAACTGCCTTATCTGAGAAAAGCAAGCAGTGATGGCTGATTCCCTGGCTACACAAAATCCCAAACCAATAAGCTGTTCTCACTTGCAGATAGCACAGAAGAATACAACATATTAAAGCATAACATATAAAAGCATTATAAATAAATACTCTGATCCACCCCTGGCTGTAAAGAAATGGTAATAAATAACATAACTCAGATACCAAACTGAAGATAACACTCAAGGAATTTGATACAGAGAGCAGGGAGAGCTGAGATGCTGTGCTGACAGTCAGAAGAACATGGGTGAAGACTCCAAGGCCTTCATCAGGAAGAGGTACTTTGGAAAAGGCCACAACATCTTGGCAAAATGGGCTCTACAGGTGTTGGAGTAACTGTGAACCCTGCTTTGCCACAATATCTTTTCCACAGATGTTCACAGAAATTTTATCTATAAAGCCTGAGAACTGGACACGCCTCAAATTTCTTTCAGCTGTGGTCCATTTATGATGTAATACGACACATCCAAAGGAAATATTGTGAATCCAACTATTGATGTCATAACTTGGAAGGATCTCAAGTGTGTCAAGCTGGGGTAGGCCAAAGGAAACATCATCAAAGGGTTACGTTCTGTAGGGCTCCAAGAATGATGGAGATTGAAGGGTGGGAAGATCCTTCATCTTGCCAAGAATGATGTTCATATGGAATTAGAAATGTCATACATTTTCCTGGAATTAAATCCACAGATACTCATCCAGTAGAACAAACATGGAGAAAATCTGAATTTTTATCTGTTTTACTCTGCTTGTGTTTTTTCATAGCAAGCTATTCCACATGAGGTAATTCACATGAAATGCAAAGGTATTTCTGGTATCCGGAAATACAAAATGAAAGTATTATCAGGTCTTGTTTCTGGAGAAAACTGATTAGTGATCCTGGGAGATTGTGTCTTGTTCCTGCATCCAGTAAAGCAAAGCCCTCTACAGTTGCAGGTCAACAAGGCTACTAGGAGAGACCCCTCCAAAGGAACGAACAGGACTGGGCAAACCCTTTTAGACTTAATGTCATTGTTGGAGACAATGTAGTCTGGACTCAATCACCACTTGACGACCAATTGGGGATTGAATTTTTAGTACTATTTTTAGAGGTTATACACACATTCCCAATGTAGCAACCTACATTTAATAGTATTCTAATGATGCCAAATCTTGGCTGAACAGTGTTATAATTTTGGGTGATGTTATCATGGGAAGAAGATGAGTAAAGAGTAGAAGAGAAATCTGCACCTGCTTGTATTAAAATACTATTTGAAGACATAAGACAATTTTAATCAGTACATTATTTAAATTTTCATCAGTCTCAATTTCTGAGTACAATATTCAGAAGCTTTCTATTAATTCCTATTTAGATTGAATTACCATAATAAATTATATGACAAAGATTTCTATACTTGATGTATTCTATCCTGACTTGCTGCTGAAATGCATGGAATCTTCTTTAAAACTTAGTTTTTAGAAGTAATGTTCTCATGACTAGCATGGGAAAGTATCCCAGGAGATGCAATAAATAATGACACTTATAGTCTGGTAACTAACAGCTACCTCATTAGTCTCAAGACCTGTTTAACCGGACTGAAATTATGCCTAGGACCATACACCCTGCCAAACACACAAGGGAAGTCATGTGTCTTAGAGATGGACCTACCAGTGTTGCTTCTTAAACCAGTATAATTCATAATTCCAGTCTACTAAGCACTTACCCTTATATCACAGAAAAGTGTAGGTCTCACTGTTCATCAAAATAGCTTCTTCTTGCAGCAGAAAGAGCTCATTACAAGGAGCATAACTAAGTCAAAATGCAAAACACAACTGACCGTGGTTGTCGTGGCCTAACTGATACATCTGCAAACCACTCCTACACCTAAGGCTCAGGGAACACAAATGCGGGGGCAGAATGTAAGCCCAGTAAAAGCCAGAGGACCACAATAACTGCTGTATGATTGTGTCTCCTAGCTATGTCAGGGAAGTTACACCCATGAAATCTCAGCACTATGACAGCCTACGCAAGACCTGTACAGTTCCAGCACGAATTGCTATTCCAGCATAGGTGAGAGAGATCTCGCACACACCCACACACAGAGGGGAAGCTACAAGCAATTAACCTACTGCTGAAAGACGAAGAATTCATCTTTTCCAGGGATGCACCCACTGATTTATTAGCCAATGCCAAGTGATCAGACCCAGAAACGCTCTTGCAGGCAGTACTGAAGGGACTCGGTAGGATATATTTACATGCTAAATGTTCATTTGTATTTATAATACCAATGATTAAAGAAGAAAAGGTCAGGAATTATAGGGAAGTGGCAGGGGGCTACAGATCGAGGAAGGCTAGGATGGATCAGAAGGAGGAGGAAGTAATGAAGTATGTTTTACTTCTTTTTCTGTTTGTTTAAAAGAAAGAAGCACCCAGAGACACAAGGACAGGACATCTGCTTACAGTCTTAGCATTATGGAGAGTGTGACAGGACAATCCAGAGTTTCAAGTAAAACTGATATAGTGTTAATTCATCTTCTAGGCCATAGGATCCTCTGTCTCCACATAGCAAAAGGAAAGGAGTAGAGCATCTCTTAAGATTTAAGAGCTTTGGGCAAGTGTTCAGACAGCAGCACCTCCTCCCACAGTGTGAAGGAAAGCCACCAGAATTCAACCAGTACCTAAAAATCGCAGAGGGATTCTCATTCCCCACAGAAAAGAAACATTTTGCAGACATATGGTTCCTGACATTCTCTCCTGGTTTTCATGCTGGAGAAGGTCTTTCGTCATCTGTAATAACGAATAAGATTCTTGGCTGAGTAGAATATTCTTAGGTCACAGTAGATATGCACCTTAGAGCACTGTCGCTTAACTGCTTCTCGGACTGAACATGTCTTTTGAGATAGCTTGGAACAAGTGGAGTTTTTTTTCATTAATTTTTTGCCAATGTTGTTTGATTGAACAATTAAATATGATCTTATCCATTTTATACAAAATTATCATTTTCTTATACTATCATGTCTTTTGTTTTCTAAAAGTTTAAATCTTAGGTTTTATTTTTCTGGTATCTTTTACTTGTGTAAGTTCTGTGTTGTTTCTATTTTGTATTTGGCTGTTTCTGATATCAATCTGAAAATGGCATAATTTTGGATTCTCCACATATTCCAATCTATATAAATTTTCTTTACTCAATATTTTGAGTTTTCCTTTTATTGTTAATTTGTGAGTTTCCATTTAATTTTTAATTGTTAATCATGTTCTTGTCAGTCTTATTGATAAAGATGCATGGATAATCTTGGGGTAATTTTTTTAAAAATGTATATTTCATTTTTATCAATTTATATTATTTGTATTTAAAAGATATATTTAAATTTTATATTTTTTAACTTGCATGGTGTTCCTGTTTTATTTTTGTGAATGAAGATATGGGATACACTTTTACGGATCAGATTAAACCTGTCTTTGTCCTTGGTAGAGAGACCCTCTTTCCTGACCTTTATGTAGTAGTCCTGCCTGTAGGGCCTTTCATTAGCAGAGTCCCCACTTTTCAACTGTCCCTAGATGTCAAGAAGCTGGAGAGTTTCTTGACTAAAGTCACACCCTTCTCGGTGACTAAGAAGACAAAGAAAAGCTAGGGGTGGATGTGTGTAGTATATGGTAGGCAACAGGTTCTTCAACTATTTCCACTTTGTTTAATAAGACTCAGGATGATGGCACTGGAGGACTCAACTTCTCCCTCTTCCAGCTATAAAGGCCTGGCCCTTTCTTCTTTTCACATCTTATCCCCAAAGCACAACTGTGCTGTCTACTTACAAACTACCATCTCTGGCCATAATGTTGGAACTTAATAAATCTCTCTTCCCTTAATTATAAATATTTTAAATATTATATTTGATATTTCATTATTTGCTTGAAAAATATTAATTATAAAAATATTCATATGAGCAATGTAAGATAGCTTGTTTTGTAGACTTTAGCTATATACAAGCATTATATTAGCCAACAGACAGAGTCACTCAGCCTCTTTGAGGCAACACATAAACTATTAAGTGCAGTTTTAGTTACAGTGCTTTCTACAGTGTGCACCTATTTGACTATAGATGTAGGAGCTAAAGAATAATTATTCAGATCATTCCAGGTGGCGGTTAAATATAGACGGCATGAATTATTTTTAAACAAACATTGTTTATCCTTATACTTCAGTGTTAAACAGTGTAGAATATTAGGTTGGAAATTTTTATTTCAGAATTTGTAGTATATTTCCTTTTTAGTGCAGTTTATAAATAAAAACTACCTAGTCCTTTAATATCAATTATATCTCTGCTCATTTTTATTTTCCATTTAGATGATTTTTGTATCTTTACATTGGTATCTAAAATTTCAAGATATATTTGAGGACATTTTTATTTCTTTCCTTGTACTGTTGAAGTATAGGCTAGATGTTTGCATTTCTAAAGAATGTCTTCTGGAAATGACCTCTGATGTCAGACTTCCCTGTGTATGCTGTGATTACCATTGATTAATAAAGAAACTGCTTTGAACCTATAGCAAGGCAGAATTTAGCTAGGCAGGGCAAACTAAACTGAATGCTGGAAAAAAGGAGGGGGAGTCAGAGAGAAGCCATGGAGCTGCCTCCAGAGACAGACACGCTGAAACTTTGATGGTAGGCCACAACCTCATGGTGATGCACAGATTAATGGAGATGGGTTAAATTAATATGTAAGAGTTAGCCAATAAGAAGCTAGAGCTAATGAGCCAAGCAGTGATTTAATTAATACAGTTTCTGTGTAGTTATTTTGGGAGTCTGGGCAGACAGGAAACAAACAAGTGGCCCTCCCTACAACAGACCGCAGTGACTTAATTGTGATTATATGTCAAACATTATCATATATAACAGATATAAACCATAAGCAAAAGTTATCATACTTACTGTAATAAGATTTACATTCTAGAGCATCCAGAGACCAAACCTTCTTCAATCAAATTTGATCCAACATTTACAATACTGGCCCCCACCTAAATTCACACTTTTGAAGCTTTCTTGGTTAGAAGTGAGATTTTGAGAGATTCTTCACTGTTACTTCCCTCTCCTCAGACTCAAGTATCAAGTTTATCTTGTCAGCTATGTCAGGTGATATTGTTCACTCATTACCTTCTCTGACATTTTGTTGAAATTCTTCATGATGTCTTCCACTGCCCAAGACCATAGGCATAGCATCAATTTGAGCCTGTTGTTAAAATAAAATGTGAATGAGCAGGGGATGGATGTGTGGTGGTGGGGATCTCAGTGGAAATGAAGAGGAGGAACTGAGGGGTGGATTTGATTGAAACATATTGCCATATAATATATGAATATTCAATACGAAATTCTTAAAAGAATAAATAAAATGTATTTAAAACTATGTTGTTAGAATTTTAATTGAAATTTGTTAAAGCAAAATGGGGCAAGACAGTTTTTAAACAGCCCCATTTTCTGCATACGCCTGATGAATTCTATTTAGCTGAACTTTAACAGTACATACGGCTTAAGTTTTTGCATAGATGACATATAATCGCTACAAATCAAGTGATGAGTTTTTAAAAGAGATAATTACAATTTCTCTAGGTTTCCTTGTTCTATAATTCTGAGTCAAGTTTTGATTCTCTATGACTATATTAATGGAATTTCTCAGTGGGGAGATAGCTAACCCAGAGATAGTTTTCAATAGAAAAGGATGGATGTGATCTTATACTGTGATCTCATTCAGAAACAAAGGCAGAACTAAGTTTCATATTAATTGTGGCAGTTGTATCATTAATAACTTTACAAAGGGGCAACATAGACTTCTCTGTCCATGGACATATTTGTAAAGGTATCCCCACCCCCAAAATTCTTAGTTTCACTGTAGTGTGTTCTTCAGAATGTCTTTATTAACTTATTGAAATGAATGGTGACATTGCTCTCCTCTCAGAACTAAAGTGAATCATCTTAGCTAAAAGAATATGTATCTTTATTACAATATACACATGCCCTGAAATACAGTAGCATAATAAAGGGATATGCTTTAGTTTGACATTATAAATCCTTAATACAACTTATATTGACCATTTTTATGATTAAGACAAATATAAACAAATCCATATTTTAAGTTGGATACTTCTTCCATAATGTCCTGTCTTCTCTCATCCCCTAGGGAAAGTTATATTTTCACACATCTCCAATTTTAGTTGAACAGTGTGATTTGCTGTGGCAATTGTGCTCGGAATGATACACATGCAAAAAGTTTTGAAATGCTTGTATAGTGAGGTGTAAGATTGCCATGGGCATTTGTGGATACCTTAGTATATGGCATGGATTTGGAATGTGTTGGTACATGTTACAGTATGATCTACCCCAACTTAACTTCATAACTTGAAACATCATCCATTCATGCTATTAAGGTTGTATTGATACTTGATAGAAAATTGAAATATTATAAAGAACCCTATTCCAGATAAATTATAAAACAAGGTACTGGTTTTAGAATTGAATAATGAGTGATAAGCACATTCTTATAAGAACCATGAGTAAAAGAAAAGATAACTAAGGAAAAAGACTGTCACCTAACTTGTAATATAGACCTAATATATTTGCCAAAATAATCTTGTACTTTGACAAAGTAGAAATGAAAAGTTAGAATTTATAAACATAAACAAAATGCTTTATGATCCCAATATTTAATGTGCTATGTCTTACTTTCTGTGTGTGAATGAAGTATTATCTAAGGAAAAAGCAAAATTAAGTGTAAATTTGTTAAGATCTTTGCTCTAGAATTTGATGAGATGACAAAAAAGTCTTTACCCTTTAATTTATCTAGCCAATAAACATTGCTAAGTAAAACACAAGAGCTGAACTTGGGAACAAATACTCTCTCCCTGAAAAGGTAGGCTCTAGTGCTATAAATTTTAAATATGAGTACATAACATGTTTGTCTATCTGTGTATGAGTTATGTGCTCATTCATAAGTGGATAACAGACACAAAGCAAAGGACAACCAGCCTATAGCCCACAATTCCAGAGAAGCTAGGTAACAAGGAAACCCCTAAGAGAGATATGCATGGATCCTCCTGGGAAGGGGAAACAGATAAGACCTCCTCAGAAAATTAGGAGGGACGTAGAAGGGAGGTTAGAAGGGGAGGGAAAGACGAGAAGGGGAGGGGGGAGGAGGAGATCAGGGAATGGGATCCTCAAGAAGGGGGAAGGACAGTGAGGAAGAGAAAGGAAAGAGATATCTTGATTGAGGGAGCCATAAAAGGGCTGTCGAGAAACAGCGCTAGGGAAACTCCCGGAGTCCTCAAGGATGACCCCAGCTAAGACTCTATGTAACAGTGGAGAAGATGCCTAAATTGGCCTTCCCTGTAATTAGACAGATGACTACCTTAATTGTTATAGAACCCTCAACCAGCAGCTGATGGAAGCAGATACAGGCATCCACAGCTAAGCACTGGACCGAGCTACCTGAAACCAACTCAAGAGAGGGAGGAGCGATAATTTGAGCAAAGGGGTCAAGACCTT
>LOJH01012942.1:0-10146 GCA_001685095.1 Ellobius talpinus | reverse complement strand
CTCTCTCTCTCTCTCTCTCTCTCTCTCTCTCTCTCTCTCTCTCTCTCGTTTTTGTTTGTCTAGACAGGGTTTCTATGTGTAACAGCCCTAGCTGTCCTGGAACTACCTCTTGTAGACCAGGCTAGCCTTGAACTCACAGAGATCCGCCTACCTCTGCCTTCGAAGTGCTGGGATTAAAGGCATGCACCACCACCACCCAGCTTTCTTTTCTTTTTAATTTTTTGTTTGAAAGATTTATTTTTTTTCATTTTACATACCAACCACAGTCCCCCCCTTACACTCCTTCCACTCTCCCCCACCTTCCCTTCACCCAACCCCCAATTCTGACTGTTGAGTTGGGAGAGGGACAGAGAGGGATAGCAAGGCGATATCTTGATAAAATGAGCCATTATAGGGTTAGCGAAAAATATGGTGCTAGAAAAACTCCCAAGGATGCTTTCTTATAAAACCCAGGACCACCAGCCCAGGAGTGGTACAACCTACTATAGGTCCTTCTCAATTGGTTACTAATTAAGGAAATGCTCTACAGGCTTGCCCACAGCCAGGTCTTAGGGAGGCATTTTCTCAAATGAGGGTCCTTCCTCTGTGATGATTCTAACCTGTGTCAAGTTGGCATAAAACTAGCCAGCACAGTTACTAGTAGTAACAAAAACCCCCACATTCTTACTTCAAAGAGAAAGAAATATTTTAAATTAAAAATTAGGCTGGATACTTTCAGAGCATAACAAACTGTTGGGAGCTGTGAACCCCCAGATCCTGAAACAGCTTGTTTTCCCCTGATCTGAGTGACTACAGCTGCTCTGAGCATGAGACCCTTAGTTCCTGATGGCAGGGGAATGGTTTCAGGTGCGTTTGTTTTTCTTTGGAAAGTGGAAACTGCCAGCATCAAGATTCCTTCACTTTCAAGGTAACAGTTACTGGAACAAGGCCCACTTTAGTCCTCAACAGTTGATGGCTAAAAAGTGACAAGGAAGACAGCTTGTCTGCTATCAGGAGTAGGCCTCTTGCCACGTAGTGAAACCAAGAAAGCCAAGGAGTCTTTACTGAGTCTTCATCTTCTAAGCAGAAGGGAGCCAGCACTGATCAAAAGGGAAAGCATTCTCTGAACTAAGGAAGCAGCAGGATTCCATTGATTATTTTTTTTTATGGGGACGACTAAAGTTTGCCATTTTCATAGTCTATGAACATATTTTCAAAAAACGTTCTCTTTCGTGTGTGCAAGCATCCTGGCCTTGCGGTCTGCAGACTAAATAGGAGTCACCTTAACCCAGCATTGCTATATAACTCTTACAGCTAGGGTCACAGTCTTGTACAACGTCCTGGCAATATTGTGTGCTCAGGCCTTATGAGAAGAGTACTAGACTTTTGGGGCAGAAGCTTTAAACAAAGCATGGGCAGTATAGAACCACATACTGCTTTAATGGATAATATGCCCAGGTAAGCCTGCTCTAAAGTTGATCATATATGCATAGATGATTCCTGGGACTTCTGTTATGATTCATTAGTTGGTATATAGTTCTTTATGTCACTGCTACATGTAGTAAGTATTATAGATTTACAGTGTTCTCCCAAGTCACTAGTAGTGACTTCTATAATTTTATTCATTTTTCAAATTAATACATCTGCTAAGGAATTTTTATTATTTCCCATTATTTTCAGAATGTTTTAGCTATATCAAAAAATGCCAAAATAATTCTAATAAATTTTAGGGATTTTATGGAATATGTACATTTTAATGTACAATTTCAGGACTCTGTGAAAATATAGTCATTCCAACATACTCAGTGTTAAGATTTCTTTCCTATATGTATATGTTAAAGGAAAAACTAAACCTCAGTACTTGGATGGGTTATATTTGATTGTTGATGATTAACCATCTAAATTCTCATATTTTTATTCATAGCATCTGTATTTAGTTTAACTTTCCATAAGGAAGTAATTTTTTACTTACTTAAAAGAGACGAAATTCATCTTGAATATAATATATTGAATGTTATAAATATATTATTTATATATTGATATATTGAATATAATAATATGA
Source organism: Ellobius talpinus (assembly GCA_001685095.1). Lineage (NCBI taxonomy): Eukaryota > Metazoa > Chordata > Mammalia > Rodentia > Cricetidae > Ellobius > Ellobius talpinus. Next base: position 8,105 of record LOJH01012942.1, on the reverse strand, counting down.
AAGTATTCTCAAAACCTACGATGTATTTTAGACATCATTAAGCAAGAGATGAACTAACTATGACACACAAACACAACAAAATGCCATTAAAAAGTACAGAATTGCCAGGCGGTGGTAGCAAACATCTTTAATCCAAGCACTAAGGAGGCAGAGATGGGGTATCTCGGTGAGTTCAAGATCAGCCTAGTCTACACAGCTAGTTCCCGGATAGCCAGGGCTACACAGAGAAATTCTGTCTCAAAAAACTAAAAAAATAAAAATCAACTACAATTATGTATGGATGTATGTATATAGGTATCATGTACCTATATATGTATATATGAGATTGATAGAAAGCAAAAGTTATACAATAATGTTTTCATTTTCCAAAAAAAATTCCCTAAATCAGGTCCATGAATATATTTGTGTGACTGTAGTAGAAAGATGAGTTCTCATGGATATAACTAGATTCATCTGATGAGTAACTAAAAATATATATTAAGTGTTACTCAATAGTTTCCCTTTAGGAAAAACAGATTTGGTAATTTAGAAAATACTTTACACTAATTGTAAAATAAACCAAAATAGTTGCATTTGTAGTATTTTAGTATTACATATCGATAACAAAAATGTAAATCTGAACAACTAAGAGGAAAACAAAAGCTCACTGTGATTATGAAATAGCAGTATGAATATAGTTTAATACTTGATACTGGATTAAGATTGTTATTAATAGAAATGACTTGATAGTGACCAAAAAATCATGGTTAATCTCCTGAATTTCATTGATAAATATCATTTAAGACCAATCTAAATCAAACTTTCTTTGAGAATTGGTTGAATTCTCAGTCCGACTCCAGAACACTGTGTAGTGTAGAACCACAGTATTAATGAATAGAATATGCTTTAAAAAGCCACCTTGAAGAAACCATCCATTTCCCATACTCATCACCATTACAGTATTAAAAATAATAATGAATATTATGGACTAAAATACTTTTAGTAGACACTTATTCGTGGGCAAATGGAGATATTATGGAAACAGAGAGAGTGAAGTAAATTGCAAGCCCTGGAGCTTATGTCACCCCTTGCTGTAAAAATGCAATAGACTAGCAAATTAAACGAATACTTTATTTTTAAGGGGAAATTGTTTTTCACCCCTTTTCAATGAAAAAAGACCTTCATAAAAAATTCAGCTCATAAGTACAAAATGAACATTTTTCAGCCTCAATAAAAACAATTACCTGAAGTTATCATCAGTGGCTGTTAAATTCATAAAGAAAGCAATCATGTGGGAAGGTAGCCCATATATGATGCTAAAGTATCACCCAATATCATTCTTTTGATTCCACTCTACATCTTAATGATGATTGTGTTTATAGGAGCATTGCAGCGTTGTCAGTTTTGCACAATTATGCCTATGATATGAGATACAAATGAGCAAATGTGTAGACATTACTTAAAGGAGTGTTGTAGGAGGCCACTTGTTTGTTCCCAGAATCTCAGCCCTGAAATAACCACTCAGAAACTATATTATTTGCAATACTATTTGTCCAGTAACTTAAGCATATTTCTGGCTTGCTCTTATATCCTAAATTAACCCATCTCCAATAAACTGTGTATTGCCACCAGGCTGTGGCTTACCAGATAAAGTTCTATCCAGCTTCTGTCTCCAATGGGGCTACATGGCTTCTAACTGACTCTGCCTTCTTTATTCCAGCATTCAGTTTAGTTATCTCCACATAGCTAAGTTCTGCCTTGCTTTAGGCCAAAAGAGTTTCTTTATTCATTAACCAATAAAAAAANTTGTGGTAATCAAAACTGTCATCATTTTGTTGTCTTTATTTAGCAGCTTAGTAAAGTTTACAGTGATGTTTATTAGTGCCAAGTTGACAAAAAGTCTTTCCTTGGTTGATATAGGATAGCAACCAAATTGATCTAGTTATACCCAGGCAACTGCAAGCATAACCTTTTGTCAGTGTTTCTGTAGAAATGGAGCCAGTTCCTCTTCTACAAAGAAACAAGGATATTTGCTAGAAATAAAAACTCAGGAATTTCTGAGGGTGTTTAAGGAGAGCTGCATTCTAGACAGTGAACTGAATGACGATGCTCCACCTTCGGTGTGTATGAGCAGTATCTATTCAGTCACACCCAGATGGAATGTCAGGATAGGCGTGGTTCTTGCTCTGTCTGAAACCTGAACCTCCTTTTGCTGTTTATCAACATCTAGCTTTCATTGTTCTAATCCCTGGACTCAAGAACTTATCCTCCCAGACCCATGGACACGGCATTACCATCGAGTAGAAAATTACTTCATTGGCATCTTGGGTCTTAGATTTTTTTTCTTAGAATAAGCCATGCTAACAATTTCTAGCCTCCATGATGCTGTGTCTTTTTTATTAGAGAGACTTCTCTACTCACGATATATTCTGATCATCATTTTATTAAGACAAAAGTGAAAAAAATAGAATGGGACAAAGCAAACAAATAGAAGGGGGGGAAAGGAGCCAATGAAAAATCATGAGAAGCACATATAGACACAGAGATACACATGTTGGCACACACAGAGAAACCATAAATACACAAAGCTGGAAACCATACCATAAAGGCAAAGGACCTGGAAGGAAAAAAAATGTCAAGACAAAGGAATATGAAAGAAACAAAAGCAAACAAACACACAAAACCCTTCAAAATTATCATTGAGTCTGTTTTATGTGAGCTATCTACTGCTGGTCATGAGATCTGCCCTTAATTGTTGTTTGAATTTCCAGTGAAATTCAACTGGATAAAATTAATTTTTCCTTTATGAGTATTTATCCCTTGGCAATAGTTTCTGGGTTAGGTAAGGGAGCTTATGTCTATCTCCTTCTTAGTGCAGGGACTCTGTCTCAGGCCTGTGCAGGCTCTGTGTATTCTGCCAGTCTCTGTGAGCTTATATAAGCACCACTTCTATTTTGTCTAGAAGACCTTATTTATCTGGTATCTTAATTCCCCACTGACTCTTTTATTCTCTTCCCCTCTTCTGAAGAGTTACCTGAGCCCTGAAGGGAGGGATTTAATAAGAACAGTCTTTAGGTCTGGATGTGCCAAGGTCTCTTGACTCTCTGCACAATGTCTGGCTGTGAGTCTCTGTATTTATTCCCATCTGCTGCCAGAGGAAGCCTCTCTGATAATGGATGAGCAAGGCACTGATCTGTGAGTATAGCAAAATGTCTTTAGGAGTCATTTTATTCCTACTTAAAAAAAGTACTATTTGCTTTTCCTATAGGTCTATAGCCTGTCTAGTATTACCATGTTTGCATCATCACCTGATATGAGATTCCCCTCTGTATGCTATGAGTATGTTTTATTACCATTGATTATTAAAGAAGCTGTTTTAGCCAATGGCTTATTCGAGTAATGGCTTAGCAGAGTAAAGCCAGGCAGAAAATCTGAACAGGAATATAGAGAGAAGATAGGTAGAGTCAGGAAGGTGCCATGTAGCTGCCAAAGGAGAAAGACACCAGCTTCTAGCCAGAATCTTACCAGTAGGCCACAGCCTCATGCCAATACACAGAATAATAGAAATGACTTAATTTTAGATGTAAGAGTTAGCTGAAAGTATGCCTAAGTCATTGGCCAAACTGTATTGTATTTAATATAGTTTCTGTGTTATTATTCGGGTCTGGGTGACCAGGAAATGAATGAGCAGTCTCAGCCTACAGCTGCCAGTGTTGAGCACAGGTCTCATCTCACGGAGGGGACCTTAAATGCAATCAGATATTGGTTGGCTACTCCTATACTTTTGTGCCACTGTTGCATAAGTGTGTCTTGCAGGTAAGTGATCATTGTAAATTGAAGGGTTTGGGTTGTTATTTGCTTTTCTCCTTTGGTAGCATGAAGAGTACCTTCTAGCACTATAAACACTAGTCAGTAGGAGCAAACAGTCATGGTAGGCACCAATTAGACGTCTCTGTGTTTAATGAGCTGTTGTCTTCAACAACAGGGCCTTACTGTAAGTTTCCAGAGAACAACTGATAGATTTGACAATAGTCAGGGTTATCCATTCTTCTATTGACAGACATCTAGGCTGTTTCCAATTTTTAGCTATTGTTAACAGATCAGCATGAACATGGATGAATCATATTTTCTGTGGTAGAATATAGGGTTCTTTGTGCATATGCCCATGAGTGGTATAGCCAGAGCATGATAAGGATATATTTTGATGTTTCTGCAGAACTGTCATGCTTAATTTCATATTATCTGTACGAATTTGCCTTCCGACCAACAGCGGATGAGTATTTCCATTGCCGCAATTCTCAGCAACATGAATTGCCATCATTGACCATGGCCATTCTGGCTAGTGTAAGATGGCATCTCAGCATTATTTTGATTTGCATTTTCCTGATGACTAAGGATGTTGAACAATTCTTTAAGTGTGTCTTAGACATTTGTGCTTCTCTTTTTAGAACGCACTGTCTCAATCTCTACTCCATGTTTAATCTAGCTGTTCATCTTCTTGATTTACAGTTTTGAGTTTCTTATATATTTTAGATATTAACCCTTTGTCAGCTTTATGGTTGGTAAAAAATCTTCTTTCATTCTGTAGGTTTCTGCATTGTAAAAATATTGTCCTTTCCTGTACAGAAACTTTTCCTTTTCATAAGGTCCCATTCATTAATTGTTGTTCTTAGTGCCAGTGCTAATAGTGTTCTGTTCAGAAAGTCTTTTCCTGTGCCAATGAGTCTAATTCCATTTCCTATTTTCTATTCTATCAGCTTCAGTGTATCTGACCTTACATTGAAGTTTTGATCCACTTGGAGCTGAGTTTTACACAAATCTCTTTCCAGTCTTCACCATGCAGCCATCAAACTTGACATTTTGTTAAAAATGCTGTCTTTTTTCTACTATATATCATACATTTCTGGCTTCTTCATCAACAATCAGACGTCCATAGGGGTATGTGTCTTTACATGTGTGTCTGTGTGTGTGTGTGTGTTTATTACTGGGTCTTAATTTCAAACCCATTGATCAGTAACTGTTTTTTTATGCTAATACCATGCTGTTTTTATTACTATAACTCAAGTACAGTATGATATTGCAAATGGTGAGACCTCCAGCAGTTCTTTTATTATACAGGATTTTCTATGCCTATCCTGTGTTTTTCTGTTTCTATATGAAGTTTAAAATTGTTATTTTAAGTTTTGTGAAAATGACATCATGATTTTGAAGGGGATTGCATTGATGTGTATGATTTTTGGCAGATGGCCATTTTCACTATATTAATCCTATGGATCCATGTTCATGAAAAGTATTTCCATTTTCTGGCATCTTCTTCATTTCCTTCCTTTAGTTTTATAATTCTTTTATTACACGAGTTTTCTACATTTTTTGTTAAAAGTTACCTCCAGGATATTTTATATGATTGGGCTAATTTTGTATCATTTTACTTTGCTGAAAGTGTTCATCAGCTGCAGAAATTTTCTGGTGGAGTTTTAGGGTGATATGTGTGTGTATATACATACACACATATGCATATGTGTGTACTTATATATAATTATATAATTTGAAAATAAAGGTACTCTGACTTCCTACATTCCTATTTTTATCCCCTTGATCTCATTCAATTGTTTTATCACTCTGGCTAAGACTTCAAATACTGTATCGAAATACTAATAGGTATGGAAAGAGTGGACGGCCTTATCTTGTTCTTGTTTTTAGTGGAATTTGAGTTTCTCTCCATTTAAGTTGATGTGGGCTTGCTATGAATCACTTTCACTGTGCTTAGGTATGTCTCTTTTATCCTTAATCTCTTTAGAACTTTTATCATGAAGGGTGTTCAATTTGTCAATGTTCTCTCTGAATCTAATGACATGATCTTATGGTTTGTGACTTGCAGTTTGTTTACAAGGTGGATTTACATTCATTAATTTATATGTGTTGAACCATCCTAGATCTCTGGATGAAGTCTACTTGTTCATGGTGGATGATATTTTTATGTATTTTGGGATTATGTTTGAAAATATTTTATTGAGAATTTTTGCAACTGTGTCCATAGGAAAAAATGGTCTTTAATCCTCTTTATTTGTTGATTTTTATGTAGTTGAAGTAATGGGGAAATTGTGACTTCATAAAAAGAATTTAGTAATGTTCTTCCTGTTTCTATATTGTGAGCCATCTTGCTGTATATTGAATATAGTGTATGGTTGAATTCTCAGTTTCTAGTACCATGTAGCCCAGCTTATACAATAAATCTTTTTCCCCCTTTATCTTTGCCTTACCCTGCCCCATGTGTGTGTGTGTGTGTGTGTGTGTTTGTGTGTGGTGTCTGTGTTTGTTCTTATTCCTACTTTCTAGGAAATTTTGACCAAAACACTAATACAATCAAAGTCAATGAGTAAAGAATAAAACCAGTATCACTTTGAGATACAGAAGTTCTTGATTCTAGAAATCCACTATTGATGTATTTTCCTCTGGAGAAATCAGAGAATCACAAAAACCATCCACATCTTATTGAAAAAAAAAACTATACATCAAAAGCTTACTATCTTAAGATAATAGTATGTGATTTGGATTTATAATACTGAAAACGAAGTAGGCTTGTCTCTTTACCTTTCTAACACACGAATGTATTGAGGAAAGAATGATTTTAATCTATTAGGCGTACAAAGTGAGTAATTGCTTCCAATTTAAATAAAGGACACCGACTGACATCACAACAGAAATAGAAAGTAATTGCTTTGTTAACAGAGGAATAAAATAAGAGACAAAAGTGAGAAAATAATCAGCCAGGCATTTAAAAAATTAAACTAATGCCAAGTATATATATGTAAAAGTTCTGAGACAGGCGCCAACATGGGTATACTAGGGAAATGAAATAAAGTGAAGCAGACAGGCAGGATTGGGTGTTTTAGATATTAGTGTAAGTAGATGATAACACATTCAAGTGTTTGAACATGAACAATAGCTTGTCCCAATCTGTAAACATGCATGTGTATATAATTTTAAGGTATCATCTTTCCCTGCGAAGGCCATGGATAGGAGAATTGGGTAGAAACTAAAGGAAATCATTTGAGGAAAACACTGTCTTGCTTAACCAAGAAACAGTCATGGATTGAAATAGAATTGTAGTGTTACAACGTGAGAAATGAAAGAAGTTAGAAGACAAAAAGGTTTGACAGGTGTGGATGGAAGACAAGAAGTGGGAAATGACAGTAACCAGAATTCATTATGTACCTACATGAAATTATCAAGAAGCACATTTAATAACAAAATACAAGAAATAACAGAAATTCTGTGATGGCGAAGTGGGGTAGTTTGCAAAAAGGGTTCTAAATGTTTTGATCTGAACAAGAGTTCCTTCTGCAAAGTGAGGCAATTACTCCAAACTTAATTCACAAGAGGTTGAACTTAAATGTGTATAAACCTCCCTAAGACCCATACATTAAAGCTCTACCTTCTGTCTCTAGTTTTCTGCAGACAAGTTTTCCTACTTTATCTGTGTTGGCCTGGTTTCTGTTTTTATTCCATATTTGTACATGAATATTCATTAGAGTATGTAAATTCAGCCTGACTTAAGATAATTTTTTTCTGACAACTTCAGGTAGGGGATTCAACTGTATTCATGCTTACACCAGTAATCAGCCACTATACTGTCTAAGTTCATACTGGTACGACTTTCTGTACCATGGTATATTTGCCATATATCCTTCATCCTGGCAATTCAGTGGGAATTTAACGTCTTCTCAGGTATACTCTTTTAAAGATTTCTCTCTAAACCTTCAAAATTGATTTCTGTTTGGTGACTAGCATAGCTCAGAGGCGACACTAATTCACAGGTAGCCTACTTCAAGGTAAGAGCAGTTTTCCTATTGAATCCCTTGGCTCTGTTGCTTGACAGAAGTTATAGGTATGAAGACTTCATAGACGCTTTTGATGATGAAAGGATCCACATAATGGTCCAGGCACTTGGCCTTGTCACAGGAAGCTTCACATTCCATCTGGAGCAATGAAGTTTGAGGAAAGGAATGCTCTCATTTCGCGTTAGTTTTAAAATAGTCATGTTTAAGTCCTTGGGAATGAGTATTTTGAGGCTGTGCACTTACCATTTTCAGGCAACTCAGTGAATGAAAGATTAGACATAAATG
>LOJH01012941.1:989-16549 GCA_001685095.1 Ellobius talpinus | reverse complement strand
CTCTCTCTCTCTCTCTCTCTCTCTCTCTCTCTCTCTCTCTCCTCTCTCTGGTGGGCTTGTGTCCAATCCCTTTTGTAGACAGCAACCTTAGACTTCAGGGTCCCCTGAAGCATACACATGTGTTCATTCTAACATCCATGGTATCTCACCATCTTCTCTGCCAATGGTGTCAGGGAGCCCTAGAACTGACAATTATAATTACAACAATAAAATTAGGAGGCCAATGTATTCTGCTACATGGCCATTGAGTTGGCCACCATGAGCTTTTGCAGAATTCAGCCAGTGGGCCTGGCAGATTGGCTGCACTTCAATCTAAGTATTCTCGATCAAAACTCCTTTAAAAAAATTAAAAACATCTTAAAACATATTTCTATTATGATATGGCTGGGTCTAGGCAAGTGGTATGGCAGCTGGCTTCATTCATGCAACTTTGAATATCACAGGGTAAGAAACTTTTAGCATTTTGCCCCACTCTCACCCCCAAGACAGGGTTTCTCTGTAGCTTTGGAGCCTGTCCTGGAACTAGCTGGCCTCGAACTCACAAAGATCTGCCTGCCTCTGCCTCCCGAGTGCTGGCATTAAAGGTGTGCACCATCACCGCCCGGCGCATTTTCCCTTTCTTTGAATCTAAATTGTTTACAAGAAGCCACGAGCTTACCATTTGCCATCTAGAAATAGACTCGTGAAGTAGATCAAACATGTAGAGTTTGGGGAGCAGACCTCCTGCTTTAAATCCTGAGCATGCTAAACATTTCTGAGTCCTACTTTCCACATCTATGGGGGTGGGGGCAGAATTTGACTGTGGCAATTAAATGAGAAATTGGATTTTCCCACGAATGGCCATTTCCCCTCCCTTCTGTGCGCCATTGTTTCCGGGGTATAGTGTGCCTCTGAGGCCAGCAGGGAGGGACTCCCTGCGGGGACTGGGCTATGTGACTTACCTCCTTTGTGTATACCTTTTGTCCACCATCTGTCCCGTGAGCCGAGGCCAGCTGCCACATGAGCTTAGCCTGCTCCATCACTGCCAGCCTGGGTGCTGTACAGGGCCTCCTTCTAAGTAATGTCCAGGATGCCTGGGCTTTGCCTATGCCTGTGGCTCTCTCTGCCTCAGAGCCAAGCCCAGATGGACCAGCATGGAAAGGGATGTGGGAGACAGAGGGTTTGCCACAGGGGCCTGGACTCTCCCTCCCTTGATCCTTGCTGTTGAGCTCAGATCTTGGCAATGTTTGCTTACAGGGTGGTTCTAACCATGTGTGGGGACTGACCAGACAGAATCCTATGTGTGTTAGGACCTACATTGCATATACAGTTCATGCTGGCTCCTTGCAGCTAGTCTGTGTCCTCCTTGCTAGGCAGCAGCTATAGATTGTGATTAGGGCTATGCTTTAAGGAAGTTTCTTGACTCTTGCAGTAACAGGATTAGGCTCTGCACAGGGAGAACTTGTGGGATGGGATGTGTATGTACAGGGGACAAGGAAGACGAGGGGAGGAAGAAGAATCAAGTGAGGGAAAAGAGTGGTCTTAAATACTGCGAGTGGCAGTTTCCGTGTGTAGTTCCCTGCATAAATGAGACTTTGAAGACTCAGGCATTAATGTTTCAAGTTCAGACAAGACACACACACACAAAAATCACTAAACAAATTTGCCTTCACTGGGAAAGAAATCAGATGAGCGCTTTGTGGAAGATTGTGGCAGATTTGTACATTTGATTGTCATTGACAGTTCTGTGTGGCCAGCAGCTTCCCCCACAGCAAAGAACAGGAAATGGGAACTCAGAGAAGTTGAGTGAATTTGCCACAATCACACAGGTGGCAGATGGGAGCCGCTGACTCAGGCCCAGGTTTGTCTGGCTCCGAAGCCTCTGCTCACCTCAGCAGACACCAGCCTCATGTTAAACGCGCAGCATGTGGGGTGGGGTGTAGTTGCTGATGGGTGGGCTGTGTGTCTCAGGGTAGCAGGCCCACCTGACCTCAGTCTTCTTTCCCTGGAAAGTGGGTGCACCGCTATTCTATCATTCAAGGTGATTTTAAGCCTTAGTGAGATGTTTCGATATAGACAATATCCTGGTATTCTCCATGTAAATGCTTCCCTTTCCCTTCTGTGCCGGGGTGCCTCAGAGATCTCCTCCGTGGAGAAGGGAAGCATGGGACAACTCTGGTTGACGAACAAGAAGAGAACAGGCCAGAGTGAGGAGGAGGAAATGAGGTGATCACAGGAAAGAAAGAGGAATGACTATGTACACAAACGTACACACACATGCACACACACACATACAATACGCACACATGCAGCCATAAACACACATCACACAATACACACATATATGTACACAAACATGTACACACAAACATACATGCGCACGCACACACACACACACACACACAGTCTGATTGCACCTGGAAGCATCTCCAGTGTGGTCCTGAATGGGTACGCCAAGACTGAGCATTCGTTGCTCTGCCCATTCTCCGAAGGGAGCCTTCAGTCTTTCATCAATGCTATGGGTGTGTTTGTAGTTTCCTAGTAGGTGTCATTTATCAGATGGAGAATTTTGCTTTGGGTTATTTTTATTCTTGGTTTTCTGAGACGTTTTCAAAAATTTCAAGTGGGAAATGATTTTTATTAATGATTTTCTTTGTGGTTTGAGATAATCAGAGTTCTATTTTGTATGCTGATCTCCTGAGTTAAATTGGCTGATTTCTGAATGTTGACTCAATCTTGCATTTCTGGCATAAATCTTACCTGGTCATATTGTATTGCTATCTCTTAATATCTACTGTAGGATCAAATTTGCTAATTAAAAAATGATTTTAATTTTATATATATGAATGCTTTTCATATATGTATGTCTGTATACCACATGAGTGCCTGGTGCCTACAGAGACCAGAAGCGGGCATTGGAGCCTCTGGAACTAGAGTTGTAGACAGTCGTGAGTTGTCGTGTGCATGCTGGGAACAGAATCTGGGTCCTCCCAAGAGCAACAAGTGCTCTTAACCACTGAGTCCCTAATATGCTAATTTTACAAAGGATATTTGCATTTGTGTTCACAACAGTCTGTGTTTTTCTTTTCTTACTCTGTCTCTGACTTTCACAGTGAATTGGAAGGTCTTCCTTCTTTTTCCATTTTCTGGAAGAGTCTATATAGAGGTGGCCTTATTTCCTCCTTAAATGTTTAGTAGAAAACAAAACTGTAACCATCTGGAACTGGAAATCTTTTGTGGAAATATTTTTAACTCAATTCAAATACATGCTTCCTGCTGATGGAGTTGGGCTCACTGAGTCACCAAATGCACCAAGTTGGACATGGGGTCCTGTGTTAGTCTTTCACAGCTGTGATCATCACCTGAGAGGAACATTGTAAAGGAAGGAAGATTTATTTTGGTTTACAGTTTCAAAACTTTCAGCCCAGGGTTTCTGTCTCCATTGTTTTGGGCCTGTGGGGCTTGTGGGACCTTCCATCATGGTGGAAGGCTATGGCGGACCAGCGCCTCACGGCAGCTAAGCACAGACAAACAGGCAGACAGACACAGCCCAGTGCAAGATATGGCCCCCAAGGAAGCACCAGGCTCCACCTTCCAAAATTTCTAGCACCTTCCTATTTAATAGCTCCACAGGTGGGGACCAAGCTTGAGTTTGCAGGGCGCGTTGTGTAACTGTTTTCCCAAAATTAAACATCCTCTCCCAGACAAAAACCCAGGAGGTTCAGGAAGATAACAAAACTTACAAGCCCCAGGATGGTGTGGGAAGTCCTTCTGTGTATGTGTTGCTTTTATTGGTTAATAAAGAAGTTTCTTTCTGCCAATGGCTTAACAGAATACAGAGATATAAGAAATACATCTAGAGAGAGTAGGCGGAGTCAGAGAGACACCATGTAGCTGCCAGAGGAGAAAGACGTGAGCCACCAGCTGGAACCTTGCCAGAAGGCCACTAACCTTGAGGTAAAAAATAAAATAATGGAAATGGGTTAATTTAAGATGTAAGAGCTAGCCAATAAGAAGCCAGAGCTAATAGGCTAAGCAGCGTTGTAATTAATATAGTTTCTGAGTAATTATTTCGGGTCTAAGCTGCTGGGAATGAACAAGCAGCCTCCCCCAACATAGCATCTCTTCTTTCATTTGTGAGAGTGATAATTTGTCTTGGTTAGTTTGACCAGAATTTTATCAATTTTATTTTTCTTTTTTAAAAAAACAAAACCCCGGTGTTTCATTGATTTACATATTTATTTTTGTTTTCATGTTCACTAATTTATATTATTATCTTGCGCACTTGGGTTTATTGTTTCCGTGGTAACTTAACTACTGAACTATCTCCTCACCCCTATGTTATTTTTCTTATCATTCAACTGAAAATAAATTTAATTTTCTTTATGACTGTCTCATTAATTTGTGAGTTATGAAGAGGTTTGCTGCTTAATTTCCAAAGAGTGCATGTCCCAGGCATCCTCCAGTTAGTGGCTTCCGGTTTAATTTTGTCACTCTCACGTGATCTGACTTTGCATTATGTAGCCTCCTTTAAACATGATTGGATTAATCTCATGATTCAGTGTGTGGCCTACTTTCATTTTCCAGGTCTACTTAGAGTGTATACTCTGCTCTTTGAAGGTGGAATTAAATGTCAGGTGGTTGATCTGTGTGATGTCAATGCATTTAAGTTTATTGGAAGGCCTTTATAGTCTGTCTTGATGAACATACTCTGTAAACTTGAAAAAGCATGCATTGGATGGGGTGACGTTGCTCAGCGGGTGAAGGCACCTGCTGCCCAGCTTTTGTGACCTAAATCAAATCCCTGGGGCCCAGAGGTGCACGTGTGCATTCACACACACACACACAATAAATAATGTTGCATAATTTAAAAGAAGAAACATGTATTCTGCAGGCATTCTGTAGCTATCCCCATATCAATATTGCTAATAGTGTTGATTAGATCTTTTCCACCCTCAGAAGTTAAATTCTAGACTTGATGAAGTTATTTTTATAAACTTCCTCATTCTGACCCAGATCACCAATCCCTCAGGTCTTGCTCCACCAGGACCATTTATAATCAATAACTTTTTCATAAAATGCAGTAAGAGGTGGTGCTAAAACCTTGGGTGGTCTTAAAACTGCTGATATTTTCTCTCCCTTAATACTTTTGCTCCATAAATTTTAAAGCCATGATGTTAAGCACATGTATATTTATTATTTATATGTCTGATTAATGTCTCCTTCATAATTATTAAATGACCCTTTTTATCTCAGTAGTACTTCTATCTTGAAGTCTATTATTTTTTTTACTGTCATTAATATGGACACTGGTTTTATGGTAGTGGTTATTTGCCTGTTATATTTTAAAAATCTGTTTTCATTTTTATTTGCATCTATGTTGGGGACTTGCCCTTGGAGGCCAGAAGAGGATGTCAGGTTCCCTGGAGCAGGAGTCACAGGTGACTGTGAGACAGCTGATGTGGATGCTGGGAACCAAACTTGGGCCCTGTGCAAGAACAAGTGCTCTTCAGCACTGAGCCATCCCTTCAGCCTCCTCCGCCATCTCATCCTCCTCTGCCTTCTGAGTCTTGATTAGAATGTCAAGTCTAGTGACATTCATAGTGACATTAGCATGTCACTATGACATTCTAATGACACTCTGTGACATTCAGTTCACAGAGCACTCACTGGCTTCTCCTCCCTGCTCCCTGCATCACAGAGACAGCTGCCATGGAGGTTTCTTGTGTATAACTATAGAACTATTTCACAAGCACAAGCACATGTAAAAAGTGTTGTAGCTGCTTCTTAGAACAAGGCTGTCCTGTGTGGGAAAAGGGCTTGGGATCCCACGAACAGTGTCTTGTTTCGTTTCTCTCCCTTGATGACATGTGAGGACTTCTACACCACCATGGTGTTTCTCAGATGACACACAGCACTTCAGTACAGGGATGTGCCGTAATTTCCTTACCCGATTTCCTATTGATAAGTTATTAAGGTTTATTTTCTGTTGTTGCAAACCACACTGTGAAGATGAACTCTCTTGTAAGACATGCTTGCACACATGTGTGAATGCATGCATAAGATTTATTTCGGTAGAATTTCCTGGCGAAGAGTGTGAACATTTACAACTTTGATAGACATTGCCTAATTATCCTCCAAGACATGCTTATGCACGGCCTTTTCACTCCACAGACGCGGTTTGTCATCAGAGTCTGTGAGCATGCTCATTGGCGGCACACAGTATGTATTAGCTTTCCATTCAAACAGAAGCTGAGCATTTGAGATCAATAAATATTTAATTAAGTGTCTCTACAATGTATTACTTCTAATGTTATTAGTCATAGAAAATTTATTATATTAGAAAACAATTTGTAGGTTATATTTTTCATTTTATAAGAATTCACAAGTATATAAGACTGCTCAGCAATAGCCCCATCATAAATCAAGTAGTCTATTATAAATTACATAGCTTATAATAAATTAAATAGCCTATCATGAGAAATACTGATAGTCATTGCTAAAAGTGAAATTGGAAAAACTCTTTCAATATTTCAGTGTTAGTGAAAATTATACTTACCGTGAATGACTGTATATTTTACATCATACAGGAACTCATTTCCAGAAGTAAGAGAGCCTGGGACTCACAAGAGTCTTAGGAAGGCCTCGATTGTACCAACCACATCCAGAAAATTGCTGGAATCTTCAGATCCTCATCAAGGTGCATATTCTCGAAAGTTTCAATCTATACCCATATCGTGGGCAAATGTTTTGCGTGTTTTTTTTAAGTTTCATATTTAATTGTGAGGACAATTGAGTACTTCTATGTTATTTATGTGCCACGTTTCTCTGTCATGATGGAATTTGTTACTAGGATGTTGATTGTTTTCTCCTCCTCCTCTTCCTCTTCATTATTATTATTATTATTACTAGCTTTTTAAGATAGGATTTCTCTGTGTAACAATCCTGGCTGTCCTGGAACTCATTCTGTAGACCAGGCTGTCCTCGAACTCACAGAGATCCACTTGCCTCTGCCTCCCAAGTGCTGGGATTTTTTTTGACTTAGGCTGGCTCATTTTTTTTAAATTGACTTATGAGGTCTCTTTATGTGATGAAGAGAACAGTCCTCAATAACATGGAGTTATAAATATTCCCCTTCCCCAATTTATTTATTTTCAGCCTTACAGAGTTTTACACACTTTTTCCAAGTTTAATTTAGAACTTGCTTCATGGCATCCTAAAGGACATCTAAGAGCAAAACAGAAGTTGTGGATGGATCCAGCATGGGCGTGGCATGGGATGACGGGGACCACATCTCAAGAGGCAAGATTAGACTGTGGGAGGGCATCAGCAGAGCTTGGCAGCACTCGTCTGGATCTGTATAAAGGATGATAGCAAAGCTGGTTTATTAATACTATGCACTTACTAGCTGCTGGTCTACAGTAAGGACAAGCTGACCTCTGTGTGTATGCATATTTGTGTAGATAAAAATTCTTCTTAAAGATTTATTTTTATTATTTTTAATTATGCATATGGGGGGCACGTGCACACGAGTGTAGCACCTGCAGATTCCAGCGACGTTGGATCCCCTGGAGTAGAAGTTACTGGCAGTGTGAGCTACATGATGTAGGTGCTGGAAACTTGGCTCCTCTGTAAGATCGGTACTCCAGCCCCCAGATATGAATTCTTAATGAGCTCGGTTGGCTCGGATTCACCATTTCATATATTTGGTGCTCAGTGCCTTCAGGGGTCCCCTTGGGCATAAGGCATGCATGCTACTAATATTTGTTACCACATGATGCTCAGGGCTTATCTTGTATCTGCCATATCCCCATCCTTCCATCAGCCATTTCTTCCCGGATCCCTGGCTCCTCAGAGCAGAGAACGGCTTTTAGAAACCAGGAATTCTGTGCTAGTGTGTGCCCATTGCCCCTAGGGCATCGGTTGTTTGGCGCACTTCCACTGGACAAACCCAGAAACACTGGTATCCACGCTTCCAGGCTGCACGTTAGGTTTGCTTGCCCTGTTCGTTCATGGTTGTATCTCCTTCCATCCACAATGACAACTGCTTACCAACCGCGCAAGATTCTTCAAGGTGGTGTGGATGAACCGTGAAATGGAGAGGGGAGAAAAAAGATTCGAATGAGTTAGTCACAGATCTTCTAGAATCACCCTTAAAGACTGCTTCAATTTTGTTCAGAAAGATTTACAATGGAAACTGGAATTAGGTTAGCTGGCCAGATGATTGGTAGAAAGTAATATTTGAATACAGAGACAATAAACCTGGAAGGAACTGGAAATATCTGTAGGAAGTTAGTCCTTATTGACGTCGGTTTGGGCAAAGAGCACATAGATAACAAGATGAGACCAGGTGCATGGTACAGAGAAGATGAATACCTCACGGTCACTGCGGAGACACCAGCATCAGTGCACAGCTCGAGCAGAGTGGCTAAGGTGACACGGAACCATTAGGACGTGCTTTGATGTGCCTTGATACGGACATGGTAAGGATGCACTGAAAGCAACTGAGGAAAGAGTAGGGGAAAGATTTCCACTCCTGTACGTTCTGCATAAGGTGTTTCCTACAGCCATCTCCATGTTGCCAACTGTTCTTTATGACGGGCTATGGCTCATATATGTGAGGCAGCCATCCCACATGCTTAACAGCATCCTGAGCCACTAATATGATCACACTTTTGGTTAGACAGTGTAAAAGCAGAAAGCACTGTGGACAGCCTCTTCCGGTGCACAGGGTCAGCAGGTGCAGACACCCACTGGCAAGCATGGTGACCAATCCAAGGGAAACATGACTGTTTCCAAGGATGAAGAGAGGAAGCCGAGAAGCAGAGAAGAGTACTAGAGCGGCATTTGTGTCTGTCCCAATCGAGAGATTTTAGCTCGCGTGTACACGTGCCAGCGGGTGGAACTTCCTTTTAGTCTCAATGCCTCCGGGCAGCACCGACAATACTGTACCCCAAATTGTAGCTGTTAATTGTGAACCCTGAGAGAGTGAAAGACAGCACATTTTCTATTATAGGAAATTCTATTTCTTCATGTAGGAAAGTTAACTAAATGACTGATACACAGACACAAATTGGTAGAAAAACTGCCAACATGTGCCATGGCTTTTCGTTAAAATGGTTCATACTGACTTGAGGTCTCATTTCAGATGAATGGAGGGCCAGTCTTTAATCACTCTTGTGATGCTTGTGAGCACTCACAAGTGTGCCTTCTCACAGTTTCTTTTCCTCCCTGGAGTTTGCAAATCGTTCATGTAAAACATTCTTTATACGTTTGGGTTCTTGTCTGTAGGCCAGCGGAGGTGGAGGAAGCCAAGGGTTCCAGTATTCGAGTGAACGGAAGGCCCTGCTCACTTCCCTGCAAGTGGGCACCCAAAATGAAGGCCTAAGAAAGACGGAGTGATGATTAGACATCCTTAGGATTCTGTGTCAACTCTAGAATGTGAAGGTGGTGATGTAGGGTGCATGTCAATGCCAGCACTGGGGAGGCTGGAGAAAAATGATCCCACAGTTTGAGGCTAGCCTGGGCTACCCAGTGAGTTCCAGGCTATCTATGAACATACAACAGGACCCTGTATCAAAAATATGCACATTTGTTACAGAAGGCTATTTAACATCTTACAACAGAACATGTATGTACATATGTATGTTTTTATGTATGGATGATGTATATTACTATCACTGTAAACATATATAACTGGGGATACTGCTTTTATTTTAAAACAGTTTTTTTTTGAGACAGGGTTTCTCTGTATCTTTGGAGCCTGTCCTGAAACTAGCTCTGTAGACCGGG
This sequence comes from Ellobius talpinus, assembly GCA_001685095.1. NCBI lineage: Eukaryota > Metazoa > Chordata > Mammalia > Rodentia > Cricetidae > Ellobius > Ellobius talpinus. The sequence continues at coordinate 6,778 of LOJH01012941.1, read as the reverse complement.
TACACCACCACAGCCCGACTAAAATAGATTTTTTTTGATAGAACTTGTTTACAAGTTCATTAAAACCAAAAAACTTTTTGTAATTTTTTTTACTGAAATTAGCTTTTTCTACTTCACTGTGTTTGTTCTTTTGAAGTACAAATAGTTTTTTACTCCATGTTATTGTCTCCAATATTTAGAGTTAATTTAAAAATATTAAATACTAGCCCACTTCCAAAATGATATAAAATGTTAAGTTCAAGTAAACATTCATGCCTGTTGACCTGGGTAAGTAATCAGCATCAACTGTTTGCACTTATTTTTGCTATATTGCTTTTTAAAAAATATTTGTTTCCTGCTCTTTGTGATTACATGTATAGAGACAGGAGGTGAGGGCATGCGACTGCAGGTGCCCGTAGGGACCAGAAGAGGACGTTAGGATCCCTGGAGCTGGAGTTACAGGCAGTCATAAGCATCCTATGTAAGTGATGGGAACCAGACTCAGGTCCTCTGCAAGAGCAGCATGCACTCTGAATCACAGGGCTATCTCTCCAGCCCCTTCCTTCGTGTTATGTAAAAGAGTGGCTACACGGATAGTCTCTTATTGAACCTTCATCTTGCTTAAAGGTGGCACGCTCTTGTAATCTTTTCCTCCTGATAATGTTTGGTCCAAGCTCTCCTGAGTTCTTTTATAGCCAGATCATGCTTTATTGTGTGGATGTGTTTCAGTTCATTCAGCTAAAGTCCTAGCATTTTTGGTAGTTTCCCAACATTGCAGTAATAAAGAAGGCCACAATAATGATCGCGTGCAGTTATGTCTTCACACCATTCGAGGCACATTATCTCTGGGGTACATGTCTTTCAAAAGGATGACCTGTTTTGAAGGGTGAATGCTGATGACAATTTGTTAGATGTGCATTTCTCTTCCATCCGCGCTACTAGCTGCATTCCCGCCAGCCATGTATGAGAGCGATGGCAATGACCCTTGACCTCAGAGTCCTATTTAAAATAAACATGCCAAGCCTTCTTTAAAACCAAATTCTGTTAGTTTACAGGCAGGACAGTCTGTCTATATGAGATTCAAGAGAATCAAGAGAAGGCATGAAGTCAAGGACTGGGGATTCATTCATTCATGGAGGATCTTTATGCTGAATCGGGAAGTATGTATTTCAGTGGGAAGCTAAGCGAGGAAATTTTGTTTTTTTATTTTCTGCACAGCAGCTACGTGACTAGATCACGCATTAGCAATGATCTGGAATCCGTTGACGTCAATCAGCAGATCAGTCCTTGTTAATGGCTGAGGCGGAAAAGCTGTGGAATTGATTTTTGTGCTATAAGAGCTCATGGTACCAGGAATCCCAGCTGTAGCCACAGCATGGCTTTGTTTCCACCCTGCTGTGTGGCTCAGCAGTCCGTCCAGTGGAGGGCCAGCCATGCTGGTCTCCTCACTGGCAAACACACTGGCATAGTCCCAAAGCAGGGCCTCATCTTAGCCCCTGGAACCCCACCCCATGCCCCCCTACCCAGTGGTCCACTGGCTGACCTCCTTTAGGAGTTTGCTTCAATGTCACCTTCTCTAAGATGCTCTGTTATTTACAATCTCCCTCAGTCTTCTCTGTTCTTACAGTGCTTGTCACCCTCTTGCGTTTTTGCCTTATGTGATGCTGATTGTCTAACCTCCCTCCCAGGTTCTAAACTCTATAAAGTTGAAAGTCACTGATGTCCCTTCACATATCCTTAGTGCAAGGAGAGACGGTGGGCACGTGTGAAGCAAGATAGCCGTGGCTGACTTTGGCTCAATGCGATCAGGATGCTGAACTGGCATCTCCAAGCCTCCCAGCCTTCAATCATCAAGTTGTTTCAAGGTAAAGTCTCACATTGGAAGGAAAGGGCATGCGTAAGTGGAGTGTTCCCCTCTCCTTTTTCCATGGAGAAAAACCTTCCTCTGGAGGCCTCAGGAGACTTCCTCTTCAATTTCATTGACCAATTTCACTGGCCATTTGTCTGCTCCTAGATCAATCACTGGTGAAGGGAAATGTGGGCAGGGATGGCTGAGACCTCTCAGGATTTGTCTCCTGAGGTTCAATGGCTTTGCTATCAGATGGAATGGAAAGCTATTGCTCTATTAATATAAAAGATGAGGGAGGCTTTTCAGTGGCTAAGCCAGGAGTACTTGCCACATCCCACTGAATACTGTTTGGAGAATGCTGGAGGAAGGAATGAGAAGACGGGGATAAAAGAGGGAGAAAAGGGGGAGTAGAGGGAGAGAAGAGCCTCCCAAGCTGCAGGGAAAATGTCTGACCCAGGAGAGTGATCAGAGACCTGAATCCAGCTAAGTCCATCCAGACTCTGCAAACTCACTCATCCCAGCTTTATGGATAACATACCTCAAGTGTGTACCCTTCAGTAGTTGGAGAGTAGTAGATGTGTGGCCTTGGACAGACTGTTCACCTCTCTGAGCCTCGCACGGGCCCCTATGGCTCCAGGAGAAAGCACATGAGCCAATGTATGCTGTTGCTCAAATGATTATTCCAAATTTACCTCTAACCAGTAGTTTTGGCCAATACAGCCTGTGTTCCTTTAACTTACGGTTATATATTCACAGATCCTTTTAGTAGACGCCACTGGAACTGCAGTTTTCACCTTAGCCCACTTCGCTTTTGGGGCTTTGTTTTGTTTTGTTTCAGAGAGAATGAAGGATAATGTCAAGGACAGGAAAGATAATTCAATGAAGTAGATAAACTGTTGACTGCGTCAAGGTAATAGCTGGCAAAAAGAGGCCTCAGACGGCCATAGAGTAGATAGTGTCGTGTGGATGACTTTTGGTATATGGATGGAATACCTTCCCTGATATTAACTCCTCATGTTCTCAACTCCAGGATGTATCGGCTGCACTCAAGACTTTAGAGTCAGATATATTTCTCTCTCTCTCTCTGGGTATGTGTGTGTGTATCTGTGTACACGCACACACATACACACACACGAACTGAAATACAACCTAAGGTCCTTCTATCTGCATCAACATCACGTTAACATGCTGTTAAGCATGAGTAAGACATTCTGATTCCCAAAGATAAGCCATGCCTTCGAGAGGACTATGGGTGATGAAAGCCAAGCTCACAGGTGCCATTAGTGTAGCTCCCTTCTCCTGTTGTGACTTCATAGAGTTCCCAATCAAACCCTGTCTGCCCATGTATTTCTTCACTCCAGGGTGACATCCGTCTAATATCCATCAGCCAGCTGAGGATTAGATCAGCAGAGAACAAGAGCCAAGAAGAACTATACTTTTCCCCCAACCTCATGCTCAGAATACTTTTCAGGACTCAGGGAACATTGAGCCACCTGCTTCTCTCTTCATAAAGAAAAATTAACAAGTGTTTTTAGATACCTGCCCAGTTCTCAGTCTTCTTATTGGATTCTGTTAATGATATAAAAATAAAAAATAAAAAGGACAAGAATCATTGGTTCCTGCTTTCCAAGAACTAAAAATGCCCTCGATCACAATGCCAAGCCACCAGAACTGTGGTAAATTCCAGCTCTACCATTTACTATCCTGGGACCTTAAACAACCACTTAGCCCCTCTCTCCAAGCCTATGCAGAAATAGAGCCGCTGGTACTCCTGCCATCTAGAGCTTTAAATTGCTATTCATGTTAGAGGCCTGGCACAGAGCAAGCACTTGGAAAATCTGAGTTCCTTCATCGTCAAGCCACACGACAGTTAAATAATATAACAGGAGACCTGTTACAAGACAGCCTATAATTCGCTGCCAAGTGAAATGCCATCCAAAGCAAGGTTCTAAGAATTGAGTGTAGAGCAGAGCCTTTCGTGCTGGAGGAGGTAGAGGATTGCTGGGTGACAGAGGAAGGCCCTGGTGTTCTCCCAGGATGGGCTGATTTTTCTCATGTGCAACACAGGAGCCTTGACCCCAAGCCCTTTCTCTATACCCATTTTAAGGAGTAAAGGCTCAGGCACGCAGGCTGAAATTGTCTCAGTGAAAGCTAAATAACCTAGCTATGTCTTCTCGCCATGCTCAGACCACAGATGCCATCTTCCTCAAGCTGCACTTCCATCACCCACACTTTGGGGTAGCCTTTCAGCCCCATTATAGGTGAATCATCTTCCCACTGCAGCATAGGCCCACGGAGACCCTTGGCCAATAACAGACCAGGTACAGGGCTGATTGCTATATACTGGAGACTAAGGAAAGTTCAGCGGACAAAGATGTGTTTGCTCTACTACTCAGAATGGAGAACAGCTATTTTCAAAAATGTACAAGGAGCTGGGCAGTGGTGACACACACCTGTAATCCCAGCACTTGGGAAGCAGAGCAGGCAGAACAGGCAGATCTCTGTGAGTTCGAGGCCAGCCTGGTCTACAGAGCTAGTTCCAGGACAGCCAGAGTGGTTACACAAAGAAACGCTGTCTTGGAAAACAAACAAACGAAAAAAATGTGTAGGGAAATTTACTTGTAGAAGCATCTGTTGATAGCAAGGATCATGGGCTGTGGTAGTGGGTACTATTCCCCCCAGTTCTCATCTCCTTTGGCTGTACATCCTTTTCTTTCCAGGACTCTCTCTGGGTGGAGTACAGCAGACTCCCACAGATCTTCATGACTGCATGTAGCCTACTTTAGGCAGTGACATAAGAAAGGACACAACATCAGGGCAAAACAATGAGGTCAATTTCCACGGTTTATCTGGCTCCATGCCCTGTCTCATACCACAGCAACAGTGCATCTTGGACGATGCTACGATCAGTCTTAGTCCCAGAATGAGATATCCTGGGGCTCGGGGCAAACGATACAGAGTTTTACAGAGTTCAGACCCACAGGCTGGCAGATGCAGCCACTTGGAATGTTATTGTAAGCACTGGGATGTGGAGGTCGTCTGTAACCACAGCAAAAGCAGCCTAACACATCATCAGCATCCACCAAACATTTGCCCAGGGTTGGGACCCTCCCAACTCTAGGTGTGTGTTCTGTCAGCCATTCTTCACATTACTCATGTAAACTGCGTCTTAGCCAGGCTTCTCCATGGTAATCCTCAGAGAGCTACTCGGGTCGTCCGAAAGGACAGCTTCTGCCTCCAGCCAAGACAGAAGAGTAGAATCTAAATGGGCCTCTCTATATGTGTGTGGCGGAATAATAGAAAGCCAATGAAACACATGAGGCCATGGTCCTTGAGCTGTTAGACGACAGACAGTGAGACAGATCACTGCGATCCCAAACAACCAAGGTGACATCTACAGTGATACAACCTGCGGTACAGAGAGCATCTGCAAGTCACAGGGGAAGCCAGACCAAGCTCAGCTATGTCCTGGACTTGAGAATACAGAACAAAGAGCAAGGAGGCCAAGGTGACTTCATTTGCAAAAGAGAACACCAGGAAGGAAAAAGTCTTTTGGGGGGCCATGGAGATTTACAGGGCTCTCTGGGAGGATCCAGCTGATCAGTCCAGAGCAGCAGTACCAAAGCCCTGGAGAAGCTAAAGGTTCAGTCTGGAACTCAAACAGAACTAAAGACAGAAAAGCTCTCACCTGCGAGACTGGATCTTCACTGAAATGAATAATCAAGAAGTCTCAGTGGGAAAAGATTACTAATCATGCAAGAAAGCAGGCATACACAGCCCCAAATGAAGAGAAAACCCAGCTACTGGAACTGATTCCCGAAGACATGGAGGGTAGAATTAGCGGATGATGAGGGAAAACTGAACATGTGTCAAGCAGAGACATAAAGATGTATTAAAGACCTAAACTGGGGGCTGGGGAGATGGCTCAGTGGTTAAGAGCATTGCCTGCTCTTCCAAAGGT
>LOJH01012940.1:6015-17662 GCA_001685095.1 Ellobius talpinus | reverse complement strand
GGTTGTGAGCCACCATGTGGTTGCTGAGAATTGAACTCAGGACCTTTGGAAGGGTAGGCAGTGCTCTTAACCTCTGAGCCATCTAGTTTATCCTAAATCAGACAGCACTTTTTACAGGGACAGTGTAGGTCAGCCTCTGGGTGGGGTCCAGAGAGGCTGCATTGATATAGAGCACGTAGCCTCTTTCTTCAAGATAGACAAAATCCTTCATCCTCCTCCCTGTCCACACTCATTCCTTTGGTGAGTTTAACCAATCTTGTGGCTGTGAATACTATCTCTAATAAAATAATGGACATTCATGTCCTCGGCTTAGATGTCAAGGCCAAATTCAGGCTTACATATGGACCATCAACTCAGCATCCCTGCTCCACTTGACATTGATTAAACATCTCTATACTACTGTCCAAAGGTGAATTTTGAGTCTTCTTCAAAGCTTCTGCACCCATAGGTTTCCTTGGATGAACCCATGGCAACTCCATTCTTTGACTTGCTCAAACCAAAAACACATCTGGGGGTTAATGTGATCACCACTCTCATTCCACACTTGCTCTCTGTAACTTCCTTGTTGGCATCTCTTCTCCTGAGGTCTGTACCTTCATGCTATGTGGCCCAGTCAGGGTGGACGTCTAAAAATATGCAGGGTCAATCTGAACCCTTCAGATGGTGCTTAGTCAGGCATTGCCTGCCCATGATTGGGTGCCAGGTTGGCCTTGAGGGTCAAGTCTTAATATGGGCTGTGCCAGTGATTCTCTTTCTCTCCACCCAGGAAATCGGGCTTGCTTCTCTGGGTGCGCCAGATGACTACATCGAGAAACTGGCCACAGTAAGTCTTTCCTGTCCTTGGAGGGGTTATAGGAATGCTTCAGGCTGGGGCCTTCAGATCACTGAAGATTTCTTCTCTCCCTGGCAGCTAGGGCATTTGAAATCATAAGAATGTGTCAAATTACAGTCACATGAATGAGATGTCACAGTTTGATTTTTCTTTAAGGGGCTGAACTTTTAAGTGAGCTTGCTTATGGATACTCCCACATACTTGTTAATAGGATCTCCTTGGAAACACCAACCAGCTGTACTAATGGTCCTGGAAATCTTTTGGTCCATAGTGTGTCAGGATTTATCGCTTAGTTCTGTTCATTGAATATTTACCTCTCTATTCCCACACTAGAAGGTCTTTAGGGTCTTCCTCAGACAGAGGGTAAAAATGGGTCTTTGGCTTCACATTCTTGCCAAACATTTCCCTCTTGCAATAGAATCAGGGACCATGCACACACAGGTGCTATGGAATCGCCAGGTCTGCACCGCTGGCAACTTCCTGCCTTCCGCTTTCCAGTTTCAATATATCCCCCTCCAGGTATAGAACCACTGTTCTTAGTATATGCCCGGCCTGGGAAATTGAAAAACAAAACTTTATGTTAAGTTAAAAAACTACAATGAATGCAAGACTAGTATTGAGATGTGTCTGGTTAGAGGTTTCTAGGGTCCTTCCTTCAGAAAGACTAGAAACTTCTAGGTTTTGGCCACTGACCATCTGTCTGCTCTGAGTTTCAAGGCAAGCGGCTTTTGTTTCTTTAGCCCTGAAAATGGGCATAAAAGTTTATTGCTCATTTTCAAAAGTATTTCATGTGGGTCTAAAGAGTTAAATTTGTGTGAACCTGACGTTTTACATTTTAGGCATCTTGGAGAAGCTGCTTTCTAAGGGATTTTAGAAAAAGTAGATAGAATTTATTATTTAAAGGGAGTAAAGTCTTAGAATCCAGAGTACCTCATTATGTCCCCCACTGTATTGATACACCGGACTAGGAACAGACCTGTGTCTTTTCTGTACCTTTGATTTTGTATATCACTGTAAGTATGTGGCCTTAACTTTCTAGGCTGAAGGCTTGCTGTGTATGATGAAGTCATATTGACTGGGCTCTGATGGTCTTCTTGGGCTCAATGTTCTGTCATCTAACAAGGAAACTTAACTGTTAATCCATGCCTAATTCTCCAAGATGGTGACCATGTCCAGCATCTCACTGAGCCCTGGTCTTCTCTTGGTGCCAGAACTCTAAGGCTCTTACCTAGGCCAAGTATCAAAGACACATTGGACTAGGAGGTGCTGGAAGAAGAGGGTGTGATTGTTTGGGAAGACATACGTAGCGGTTGATTTCAGTAGTACTTCGTGGTTTTGCATCGCAGATGGAGTGTGCACCTCATGGTCTCTCTCACTATCCAACCCCTTAACCATTTGCTCCTCTTCCTTGGTAAAATTACCAGGTGAACCCTCCCAATAGAAGACTATCTTAGGAATCTCTCGTTCCAGTGTGTGCCACAGGCAGAAAAGTAGAAGGCATAGAAAAGTTCCCGCCACACAGAGAAGTAGTTGGGGATGTCTAGCACATTCTAACATGTCTTATCACATCATGGTTTATCCACCCCTGATTCAACAGGTGACTTGAGAGAGGAAGACATGAGATGCAGACATGATGCTATGTCCCAGTGATTCAGAGACTGTATCTGTGCCGACTCCTACCTACTGGATATGTCCTGGTACTTTGGGTACCCAGTGCCTTGCTCATCCCTGATAAGCATCTTTTGCCTGCTTTCTGTTCCAGATTTACTGGTTTACAGTGGAGTTTGGACTCTGCAAGGAGGGAGACTCCATAAAGGCCTACGGCGCTGGGCTCCTGTCATCCTTTGGCGAATTACAAGTAAGAGTTTAATGGAAACCAAGCATGGGTGCTTAGAAGCAGTGGCACGAAGGAGCATCCTCATACTGGTGGCTTCGCTGAAGTGTGATTGGATGTGATTAGAGCTGCGCTTCCTCAGGCAGTCGATGCCTTAGTAGCTGTGATCTGATCACAACTGCGTGTTAGAGGTAGAAATTCAAGTACAAGTCTGCAGGACTCTGTGATGGAGAGGCCTCCTGAGCCTAAGCTGACCTGGACATGCACCTTTGTAAATATGCAAACATATGCCAAGAAATATGGTCGGTGCTCCCAATGTCTGTTGAATTCCTTACTATAAAGTGTTTGCAGTGAGTTGTTTCTTTCTAGCTAACTGTAGGTTTTTCATGAGCTATGGAGAGCTGATCTAGTACATGCCAGATGGCTCAGTTTACCGGATTTGCACTGGGCTAGGGAAACAGTGGGATGAGAGGAACTTTGCAGATGGGCTATGGGATGAAGGTGAGAGCACAGGCCCTGGATTAGCTGAGAATGTCTCTCTGGGTCCCCCCAGTACTGTCTATCAGAGAAGCCGAAGCTGCTGCCCCTGGACCTGGAGAAGACGGCCTCGCAGGAGTACAGTGTCACAGAGTTCCAGCCATTGTACTACGTGGCAGAGAGTTTCAATGACGCCAAGGAGAAAGTGAGGTGAGATTCCAGAAAGAAGGCCCGAGACTGCCTGTTCCAACTGAGGTCTATTCAGTGAGGTGGGTGAGAACATTCCCCAAGGTCGAAGGGGGTGCTCTGGAAGAAGAGAGGGGAAGAGACACGGGCCAGTCATAATCAGAGATGTGCGTCTCATGACACAAGGCACCCACTAAGCTAAAGTTGCTTTCAGAGAGGGCAAGCGGAAGCAGATTTTGTGAAGTCACAAGTGGTGTGACAGCATGTGTCATGCCCCTCTGAGCTGGGGACTGTCACTACCCTGATCTTAGAGAAGAATAAGGAACGTGAGGAACAGAGGAGAAAAAGCCTATTGCTCGTGATCCCAAGGGCTGTAACTGACAAGAAAGGAAGCCAGACAGCATGACTTGGGGACTTAGGATGCTGTTCTTGCCAAACCTGGGGCAACTTACTGCCTGTCCTGATAATTGTCGTTTATAATACAGAAGCTTTCACTTGCTTTCACTTTCATCATAGGCCAACCTGGACATAATATCCAAGGCATCTTTGGAGCATCTGGTTAGTTATACTGATTGATGTCCCTCATAAAGGCCACACTTGGGAGATTCCTACAGAATTGGGAGTCATGCATAGGGAAGGCAGGAAAACACCCAGATCAGAATCAGGCTGCCTGGGTTCCTTCATAGCACTGCAACTGACATTGACGGCCCACGTCCTCAGTTTACCAAGGTTCAGCCTCTGTGTTTGTAAACTAGAGGTAACCACAGTACTTAATTCTTAGGGCTTCAGTAAAGGGTTACTTAGTGATATTTTTAAGGGGTTTAGAAGAGTTAGAATTTAATATGGTCCTAGGCTCATTTCAGACACCTAATCCATGCCACTATAATTGTTTTAGTCAATTGAGCAGAGCTGTGTTTCTCTTTGCAGTGATTGTCAAGTACCTTTGATTTTTTTAAGTAGTACTCTGTAGCTAGGTTTCATTTTCTCAGTTATCTTATTGAATAAGCCATTGCCTTTTGCGCTTTTGCACATACAAACAAAGGCTTCTCCAGCTGACCTCACTCAGTTGTATTTCACATCTCTGCCCCAGCTTCTGAGCTGCTGTTCTAGGGAATTTCAGCTTATAGCAAAGTAAAGCCACTCAGAGCCCCTTCAGGATAACCTCTCTCTAAATGGTACCCTTCACTTAGGCCCTTGATTTTTGGTTTCAGGGCCTTTGCTGCCACCATCCCCCGGCCCTTCTCAGTTCGCTATGACCCCTACACTCAAAGGGTTGAGGTCCTGGACAACACTCAGCAGTTGAAGATTTTGGCTGATTCCATCAATAGTAAGTACCTCACAGCCTCTTGGTACCTCACTACCTTCTTTCCTAGGATAGAGGCCGTGTCTTCTGACCTTTCCTATAGGGACAAAAGAAACATCTCCATATATGCCATAGGTTCGCTGGAGGGAAAGAGCTGTGTAAACTGCCTAACCTGTCTCTTTGCCTTTGACCTTCCGGCATCCAATCCCATCTCTCACCACTTCCCCACCTTCTCACGTGCAACCCATCACTCTCAGGTTCTCCCTCATTATTTGCCCTTTGGCCGCTTTTCTTCTCAATATGTCAGTGGATATCACCCAGCCTGGAATCTCAACTGAGAACTAAGTTCTGTCCGCTTCCTTGGCTGTCCGTTCCCCAGCCCATCTACTGCTCTCGGCCTGCTGCTCCTCGTTGGTGGTGGATATTATAACAGTTACTGTAGTAACATTGCCGGGCTTCCTCATTCATACCTGCTTCACTGTGGCCCCTGAAATCACCCTCTAGCAACATGGATCAGCTTCCGGTCCCTGCACACTCCCCTGACTTTTGCCCATGGCATCCTTTCTGCTTCAAACACTCTTCTTCCAGGCCTATGTGAGGTGTCCAAAGTCAGTTCATCTCCTATGTGTTGCACAGACATCTCTTCTTGTAGGATGACTGTCGTATTCTTGCAGATCTTCCTTCCTGAGGATTTCACCATTTTAGAATTACTTAGTTTCTGTGTTCTCAGCTAGACCCAAGCATAGCTAAATATCAGACTCTTTGTCATGTCTCTAGAATCTAGGCTTGTTTATAAGGATTGTATTCGATACTTAAGTGTAGATGGAGGCTGCTCGTTCATTCCTGGCTACCCAGTCCCAAAATAATCACACAGCAACTATGTTATTTAAATCACTGCTTGGCCAATCACTTAAGTATATTGCTAGCTAGCACTTATATCTTAAATTAACCCATTTCTATTAAATCTGTATATCACCATGTGGCTGTGGCTTACTGGGCAAAGTTCCAGTATCTGTCTCTTCCCTGGCTATGACTCCACCTACTTTTTCCTAGCATTCAGTTTAGTTTTCCCACCTAACTTTATTCTGTCCTATCACAGGCCAAAAGCAGCTTCTTTATTCATTAACCAATAAAAGCAACACATATACAGAAGGACTTCCCACACCACTTACGAGCTTCTGAGTGAATGGGTGAGGAGTGCTTGCAGGGAATCACCAAAAGTTGTTTCCATAATTAAATCATATTTCTGTAAGAGCAGAAGAAAATTTGTATACACCACTAAAACACCGGAATTCATAACATGTAATGATCTCATATATAAACCGAGCTGTTTCAGGTCGAGTGTGTGGGTATTGTGTGGCGTGATGCCTGGCACAGTAAAAAATGTGCATCTGTGTGTCCAGAAACAAAACTGTAGTCAAGTGGCATCACATGACACAGGCAAGCACTATAAAACCACCCCGGATTCATTATGCATCTAATTTACAACTAGTTTTTCATGTTCATTATCAGTATAGTGGGCATGGTGGCAGGCAGGCAGGCACAGTGCTGGAGAAGTAGCTGAGAGTTCTATATCCAGATCCACAGGCAGTAGGAAAAGAGAGGGAGCCATTGGGCTTGGCTTGGGCTTCTGAAACCTCAAAACCCACTCCTAGTGACATACTTCCTCCAATAAGGCCACACCCATTCCAACAAGGCCACACCTTCCCATCTAATCCTTCTCAAGTAGGGCCACTCCCTAATAACCACTCATTCAAATATTTGAGCCTATGGGGCCATCCCTATTTAAATCATTCCAAGTGCTGAAAAAAATGATAGCCCTGAGTTGTAGTCCCAAGCTAAATTTCCTCAATTTGTGCAGAGGCTTTGGACCTCAGGTGATTCAGACATGGGAGACTTAAATGAACCCCACTCCTTTAGATTTAACAGCTTGGAGTCTTGGAGCTGTTATGGATAGATATGTCAAAAAGAGCATACAGTCCTAGTCATTTGCTTAGAAAACCTGTTGTTTAGACAAACCCCTTTAGCTCCAGGAAACAACTTGTGAAGTAGGGGGCAAATCATATAGAGAACTCTACAACTCATTACACACTAGACCCGGGCTAGTGTTGTCTCTGTAGCTAATCTGCAAGTGCTCTGAAATTTAGGGTGATCCAACCCAGTGACCCTCCTGGGCTTCGCATCTATTAACGAGTGACTCACCTATGTGCCGTTCTTCTTTGCAGGTGAGGTTGGAATCCTCTGCGGTGCCCTGCAGAAAATAAAGTCATGAACAGGAAATGATGTCTTGTGTAGAACTTGGGTTATCAACCAAAAATCTGTTGATAGAAATATAATGACTGCTTCTTTCCATCTGACAAGAAAAACCTTGATTTGAAATGTTGGCTTTTATTACTTCTTACACAGTGGGGCATCACCAAATGAAGCTAACTTCTCTTAAATGAAAGTATATTAAAACCTACCAGGGGTCAATCTTTCAGAGTCATCTTTATGATTTAGACATCTTATACCTTTGATTTAGTTTAAAATGTATTTTCTCACCTCCTTTCAATATTCATCAAAATTCATTACCCTTATCATTCAGGCTTTATCTGTTTGTTTTTATCTTCCAGGTAAGCTCTAATGGAATAGATACACACACACACACACACACACCCCACACATATGTGTGTGTGTATATGGCTAAGTTTAAAACATAAGACTGTCCTCAGGGATGAATCATTTGGTTCAGAACAGATCTCAACTATGAAGCTTAGCTTCTATGTTCATTCGCTATGGCTCTGAGAACGGCTTCATTATTCTGCCTGTGTAAATCTCCTCTGATTGGAGACTTCTCAAGATAGTTATAAGCAATACAGATTTAAATCATTACATAAAACGTTAAGTGTGCTTTATTTATGTCTATCATGCTGCAGACTATAGACCTGCCCACCCGGTCCCCATCCTACAGCTGTTGACATCATTTTCATGTTACTTTTCAAGTAGGTTTGAGAAATAGTTTGAAGGCACTTGTGATCCAGCAGATATTAGCTGGAGATAATAGAGTAAACATTGGAAGAATAACTGGACACATTTAAAAATAGCAAATCCACTAGAAAAGTGAAGCTTTTATTTATGCTTGAGAAAAATGCCAATGTTACGAAATTTTAAAGTTTCAAATGCTTTTTGAATTAAACATTTTCTCACTGCCTTAGAAATCCATTAGCTGGAAAATCTTGTGACACAAACTTGAGACTCAGGGACCCAGCCCACTGTATGTATCTTTATGATCACTGAAGTCAGTTGTGGGGCATCAACAGACTTTGGTTTTTATTGGTTATGAATTTTTCATGAATATATGTAACATATGAGATGCAATGGGGGCTGTCTTTGTCTTTTAAGATGTGATTTAAAGTTCTTACACAGAGCACAATTGATTTGGGAAGCAGTTACGTCTTAGGGGATTTTTGTGGTGTTTCTTCAAGTCTACGTCTCAGACCAGCTGTAGCATCAGCATTAAGCTGGAGCTCTCTCCTATCTCTTCCCATTTAGAATCACTGGGCAAGGTGCTCAAGAGCATCCCCAGATTATCCTTTCTTTCACATTCGCTTATTTATTTATTTATTTTGTTGAGGTCTGTGTGCATATGTCATGTATGCATGCATGTGTGTGTTTATGTGTGTGCAGTATATACATGGGCAGATGTGTGTACCTGTGGTTATTCATCTGAAGGTCAGAAATCAGAGTTGGACATCTTACTCTAATAGTCTCCACCTTATTATTTGAGGCAGAGTCTCTCATTGAACCTCAAGCCCAGTGTTGGTGTATAATGGCTAGCCAAGTAGCCCATGATCCTCTGGTCTCCACTCTCTATGCTGGGATTACACGTGGGTGAAGTTGCTCCTGACCTTTCGCTTGAGTGGTGGGGATGAGAACTAAAGTCCTGATGTTTACACTGCAAGAACTTTACTCACCAAAACATCTCTCTATCTTGCAACCCAGGATGAGAGAAATGGAAGAAAGCAAGCACTGATAGATGTTCTATGTTCAGGGATTGCAAGAACTAATATTGTTCAAAAGTCCATCTAAGGCTGTGCTTTCCTCCTCCACTGCCAAACTATATGGGTAGCACAAATGGACTTGGTGGGGGAACTGAAAAGAATAAAGAGAACTTGAAGTTTGGAGGGGTAAGGGAGGAGGCAGAGCTGGATCAGGAAGAATTCATGGAGAAGAGAGTGGGGTGAACATGATTACAGCACATTGCATGAAATCAACAAAAAATTAATTTGAAATGCTCATCTAATCATAAGTGATTAATAGATGTAATGAAAGTCTTGTCTAACCCCACTGATCTTTTATCAGAATTAGAAAAATAAATCCTACAACACACCCAGACTCCTCAAAGCCCATTATTAGCTAAGGAAACCTTGAGGAAAAAGAATAAAGCTTGAGGCATTACACTACTTGATCTCATAATGTCCTATAGTTAAAGCATCATGATAATATCATGTGAAAAAGACACCTAGACAAATGGGATAGAATAGAGATCCCAGCAATTAATCTACATTTATGATCAGTTGATTCTTGACAAATGTGCCACAGATATTCCAAGGTGGGGAAAGACAAACTTTTAAAACTAGTAGTGGAGGAGCTAACTACAGATATACAAAAGAATACAGTTGGGTTTTTATCTCATATCTTATATGAAAAGCAATTCAAAATATAACAATACAATCAACAGAGTGGAAAGGCAACCTGTGGAATAAAAATATTTTTAAAGCATACAAATGTGTGCGTGTGTGTGCATTTGTGTGCCTGTGTGTATATGTATGTATATATTATAGCCAAAATACATAAAGAGCTCAAATAAAAGGCAAGAAAAGAATCTGATTACACAGCATGCAAAGGACCAAGTAGTGCAGCTCCAGATTCCATCCAGAGGTTGCAGAAGGTGGGGCTGACCAGGGCCTTAAACACCCACTGGGCAATGGTGGCCAGGACCATGGACAGCTCCCACTCCCTGGTCCTTGTACTATGAATCAGTCTCTGGTTCTGATCCCTAGAATAAACATCATGCTGATGTATCTGTCTTTCCCTAGCTACAGAACTTCCCACCCACCACCAGGTGTTTTCTGAGTTACTCCAGTCCAGCCTTGAGCTAGGAGGCCCACGATGGTCCAAAGCCAAAGTGCTCAAAAAGGACGTTTACAGTTGTCTAGAGCTCAGTTTCCATATCCTTATAGGACAAGTGACAATCTACTGGGACATCCAACAGAGAAAGCAGCTACAGCACTAGAGATATTAGAGCCCAAGTCACTGCTTTTTCTTTGGGGGGGATGGTGATGGGGTGGTGGGATGACTTGGGGAAAAGAAGTGAGGCAATGCTTCCTTTGTGGTCTTGTTCATTTCCAAGAAAGTGAAAAGATGGTAGAGAGATGCATCAGAGTCCTCCACTCAACTGAGATATAGAGACAAAGATAGATAGATGATAGATAGATAGATAGGTAGATAGATAGACAGATAGACAGAGTTTTTTATGTTTGTGTCATTTTTGTATGCATGTGTATGCAATACATACATACAAGGCAAGAGGTCAACGTTGAATGCTTTCTTCAATGGCTCGCCACCCCATTTTCTGAGACAGGGTCTCTCACTGAACCTGGCGCTCACTGATTAAACCAATCTAACTGGCGAAGGATGGAGCTGAGCTCATTAGAATTGACAGAGCCCCTCTTCTTTTCCCTCTTCTTTTCCATCTCGTCTTTCCTCACCCACCTGTGGGTGGAAGAGGGCCTGTAATTTGCTATTGATCTTCTCAATAACCACACTTCAGCAGCCACTGGAATTTCATCACAGTCTTCTAGTCCCTTTCCTTTCTTTGAAAATTAATATTCTCATTTATCCTTTGAAAATCTCACATATTTATACAATGTATTTTGGTCATAGTCACTACCTTCCTCCAACCCCTTCTAGTGCCCTCAACCCTGTCAACTTCCTAACTCAAGTCCTCTTTTTTTATTTTTGCTAAAAATACCCCGACTCCAATTAGCACTACCCATATGTGCACGGGTATAGAGCCATCTACTGGAGCATGGACAACCTACCAGCAGCCACATCTCTGAGGAAAAGTGACTATCCCTCTCTGAGCAGCCATCAACTATCAAAAAATCATCCACTAGGGCTGATGCCTCAAGGGCTCTCTCCCCATCTGTGCTGCAGTTTGGATTGGCTTGATCTTGTCTGGGTCTTGTGTGGGTAACCGTAGCTGCCATGAGTTGCTGTGTGCAGCGGCCATGTCATGTTCAGAAGGCAGCATTTCATAGCTCTCCTATCCTATTTAGTAGTTTTTGACAACTTGACACAGCCTAGCATCACCCGAGAAGAGCGAGCCTCCATCAGATAGGCCTGTGAACCTGCCTGTGGGATACTGTGTTGATTGCTAATTGGCAGAGGAGGGTAGAGCCCTAGGCAGGTGACCCTAACCTGGGTTGTATGAGAAGGCTAGCCGAGTGAACTAGAGAAAAGCATTCCTAGGCTGGTTCTGGAGTGAGTTCCTGCCTACATCCCTACACTAGATACTCTCAATGACTAATTTCTTAGAAGTGCAAGCTGGGATTAACTCTGCCCTGTCCGAGCTGCTTTGGGTCAGAATGTCTTATCTCGGACACAGAAGGAAAGTGGATTAGTACCCCATTCCCTGACCCTTAGATCCTTTCTCCACCCTCTTCTGCTACATTCCCTAAGCTTCAGATAGGGGGAGGTTGAGCTAGAAAACCCATTCATAGCTGAGCGCTCACGTTTACTCATACTCAGCACCTTGACTGGTTATGAGTCTCTGCATCCACCACACACAGGAAGCTTCTGTATTGTATTAGGAAGTATCTGGAAACAAGCCACGCCCACATCATGGAGATGTTGTTTAGACAGATTATAGTCTACGCAATGGGATATTTTGCACCTATAAAAAGCTGACTTAGGGGGTTGGAGAGATGGCTCAGTGGTTAAGAGCATTGCCTACTCTTCCAAAGGTCCTGAG
>LOJH01012939.1:9093-25210 GCA_001685095.1 Ellobius talpinus | reverse complement strand
GACAAATCCCAGTGTCACTATCAGTGGCCCCTCAGCCTGCCCCAACTGTCAACCACCTTCAGAGGGACTTGTTCCCATGCTCGTTCCCTCCCAGTCCAGGTGGAATTGGTGAGCTCCCATTAGCTCAGGCAAACTGAGTGAATGAGCCCCTCATTCATGGTCTTGAATTTCTTGCTCATACTCTCACTCCTTCCACTCTTCAACTGGATCTTGGGAGCTCAGTCCAGTGCTCCAATGTGGGTCATTGCCTCTTCCCATTTGTTGTTGGACGAAGGTTCTATGGTGATATTTAAGATAATCATCAGTCTGACTACAAGGTAAGGCCAGTTCCGACACCCTCTCTATTGCTTAGGGTCTTCCTTACGGATTCCTGGGCATTTTTCTAGAGCCAGGTCTCGTTGTTTTTCATTTATTTTTAATGTTATATATTGTTTTACCTGTATATTTATCTGGGTGCTGCCTGGTCCCCATGCATGGAAACGAGAAGAGGACATTGGAGCTCCTGGGACTAAAGATGACTGTAGGCACCTATGTAGGTGCTGAGCAGCGTGTTTAACTTGTACCCTCTCCACCTTAGGTTTTCAGATAAGGTCTCAAAATGAATAACTGCTTAAATGAATAACTGCTTTGATTCTGGAACCCTACACCTGAGTTTTAGGGATCCAAACTCAGGTCTTCATGGTGGCTCAGCAAGTACTTTATGCACTGAGCCAAGCCATGCATCTCCCTAGGTTTTGATATTTTGAAGCATATGTTTTGTCACCTTTTAGAAGATTTAGTTGTATGTTGTTGGAGAGGAGGCTGCTTGTTTATTCCCGGCTGCTCAGCGTCGAAACTGTATTAATTAAATCACTGTCACTGCTTGGCCCACTAGCTCTAGTTTCTTATTGATATATTAATTTAATCCATTTCTATTAATCTATATATCACCATGTGACAGTGGCTTATGTGCTAAAGTTCCCAGTGCCTTCTCCAACAGCTCCATGACTTCTGACTCCACCCTTTCTCCCAGCATCCAGCCTAGCTTTCCTCGCCTAGTTCTGTTCTTCCCTGCCATAGGCTCAAAGCAGTTCTTTATTCATTAACCAATAAAAGCAATACATAGAAGAACCTCCCACACCAGTATATGTCTGGCTGGTGGCCCATGGAGCCCAGAGGCATCAGATGCTTCTGAAGTTGAAGCCATAGGCAATTGTGAGCCACCTGATAAGGGTGCTGGGCAGTCCTCTAGAATAGATATATGCTCTTAACCTAACTTCTGACATCCCTCTTGCTAGATGTGGAACTCACTCTGCAGCCTAGGCTGGACTCAAACTCACCGACCTTCCGACCTCACTCTGAATGCTAGGATTACAGGAGTAAGCCATCACACCCAGCACATACTTTTTTTTCTTTCTTTTTTTTTTTAAATGAAGTTCTATATATTGCTAGGATTGAGACAAAACAACATTGGCTGGGTGTGAATCCCAGCATGCAGAGTTGGATTAGACAGGGCTACATAGTCAAGACCCTGTCTCAAAACAAATATGTTCTTTTTTCTTAACCACAAATTAATTAGCAATTCAGTTCTTAAAGTTTGGCAATCTCTTATTGCTTCAGCAGAGCTAAATGACCAGATAATACCAGTGTGAGTTGCTGTTTTTTATTTTTTGTTTTGGTGCTCACATTT
This sequence comes from Ellobius talpinus, assembly GCA_001685095.1. Lineage (NCBI taxonomy): Eukaryota > Metazoa > Chordata > Mammalia > Rodentia > Cricetidae > Ellobius > Ellobius talpinus. The sequence goes on along the minus strand of LOJH01012939.1, from coordinate 23,541 downwards.
GGCAAACGTGGAAATTTATATATATACATTTACATATATACACATTTAAGTTTAAAGCCCCAGCTTCATTAGACCCCACACTTAGGCTGTTAAAAATAGGTAAAATGGCAAGAATATATATATACATATATATATATACATATATATGTATATATATCTATATATTCAGGGAAAATGTAAAATAACCCCAATTGGTAACTTTTGTTGCTTTTATGAACTAAGACATTTTGAAACAAAATCTATCTCCTTGTTAAACTATTACAGCTTCAGATATTTACAAGAAAAACAATTATGCACTCTGTGGCTGAACTAGTGAAGTTCCTTTTTATTACAACAGTCAATATTCAGTGATTCAAATTCAGCTGTTAAAAGCATCAAGTTCCCAGGATCATTATGTTTTGAAGCAGAGTCCTTCAGATGTATGTCTTCAACTACACAAACCCATCACAACAATGTTCAGGTTGTAACTGAAATTTTTCTCATTTTGTGTTGCTGGAGATTGAACCTAAGGCCTCATGCATTCTAGGCAAGCACACTATCACCAGCCTATAACCGTTTCTAAGACTAGAGAACATTCACTGATGGCTAAAGTAGTGCGTTAGTGCACTCGAGGTCTTTTGATGACGTTCTCTGCAGGAGTTTTCCTCTTCTGGGATAGTCCTGGCCCACATTCTTTATTTTGGAGTAAAGCAGCTTCTGAGAGACGGTAATTATCCGCACAAGGAGGTGATTCCTAGGATGGGAAGAAAAAAATTTCACACTTCAAATTTGTAGGCAATGAAGCAACAGATTTTATTCCTCTGCTTTTTTATTACAAAAAAAACAAACAAAAGGCATTCCCAGTTTCAAGGTTTGCCAGTCCCTGGAGGAATAAAGCTCAGGTGAAGTGTGGTTATCCTAATGGTTTCAAGTTAAAATATGGATTGAAGGGGGTGTGTGTCCTATACCCCCAGATAGGTGTTTCCATCTCCGTTTACAGAAAAAAGTGTAAAGGACTTAATGAGAATCATTGTCATATAACTAGCTGGTAACAAGGACAACATTAAAGCCTTTTTACCTGACTCCAAACCCTTGCATCTTTCACCAGAAAATTCCAAACCCTCCCACCACAATCTTTAAAAACAGGGCTGGAGAGATGGCTTAGAGGTTAAGAGCACTGCTCTTCTAAAGGTCCTGAGTTTAATTCCCAGCAACCACATGGTAGCTCACAACCATCTGTAATGAATTCTGGTGCCCTCTTCTGGTCTGCAGGCAGACATGCAGGCAGAGTACTGCGAATACTGTATGCATAATAAATAAATCTTAAAAAAAAATAAAAACAAAACAAAAAGTCTCTGTAGGCCAAACTGTCCTGGAATGCATTTTGTGTCCCAGAATGTTTCTTATTTGCAGTGATCCTCCTGTCTGGATGCTCAGATGGAAGGCCTGAACCATCACACTAATCCCATTTTTTGAGAAGGGCACTTACTGGACCTGGAACTGAGTCTGTGTCCACCTTCGCAGTACTAAGATTACAAGCAGGAGCCACCATGCTTGCCTTTTTGGATTCTGGGAACTGAACTCAAATCCTTGAGACGGCTATAAGTCAAATGACTGTAAAACCAAATGGTGGGGCAGAGTAGCACCAAATCTCTTCTAGAAAAGGCCCAATAATGAATACCATGTAATCCTAGTACTAGGAGGCAGAAGCAGGATGCCCTGCAAATTTATGGCCAGCCTGATCACATAACTTAAATGCATACTTAGTCTATAACCCAGGACTTGCACTACTACCCATTGGAAAAGTACACCCTACAGGGACCCGTACTTATTCAGTGGTTTCATCAACAACCAGAAGGAAAGTTAATCCAGGTGCTCTATTCAGACAGAATGTTATGTAACAAAGAGGGATGAGCTACCAACATACACCATCACTTGGACCATGAACACTATGCCAAGTGAAGCCTGCCACCAAACAGTACATGTTTTCTAGTGGCAGGGAGATGAAGCTCTCAAACAGGTTAAGATTAATATATTCTGGGGACAAATAAAACAAGCTTAGCTCTGTGGGGGCTGGGATAGAGTTTATTGAAAAGGGTCCAAGGATGCTCTCTGATATGGTCATGGTCTTGATACCGACTGCAAGGTCATCTATCGGGAAACTGACTCATAATGGAACTGTGATCTACAAATTTCACTGTATAATAGCTCTTCTAAGAGAACAGTAAATACTGGATTAAAGTTAATGATATACATGCTAAGTAAGGAAATGCATGTTCTGATTTATGTGAATGCATAAAAAAATGGGAAAAAGGAATTGATAAAGCAGATTATTAAAATGTTAACTGTGCAAATAAATGTTAACTTTATTTAACTTTAGACCTAGGAAGCAAGTATACTGCTTAAAATTCACTCATTTGGGGCTGGAGAAATGGCTTAGCAGTTAAGAGCACATAGTATTCTTGCAGACCCCTGAGTTTGGTTCTCAGCACCCACATTGGGCAGCTCGCAGCTGCCTATAAACTCCAGCTCTGGGAGATTAAACTCTCTCTTCTGAACTCTGTGGAAAATCTGCACAAATAATACATGTGTACACACATATACATAAAAAAATCTTAAAAATATTTAACTTTATCATTAAAAGCAAATTGTACTAGCAGATTCTTTTCATTCATAAAACTAAACAGATGGTATATGAACAGATGATGTCTGAAGACGGCAGGGTGGGTCTCAGTTACTACTGGGAACCAAGTTTGAGTCCCACAACAGCCATTTCTCTTACCCCTGAGCTCTCTCTCTAGTCCCTCTACTTGCTTTATAGTTTTTTAAAAATGTGTGTGTTTCATTTGCATGCATGTCTGTGCTAGACCAGAAGGGAGGGAGCATCAGGTATCCTGGAACTGGAGTTACAGATGGTTAGGAGCTGCCACATGGGTGTTGGGAACCAAACCCTGATCCTCTGCAACAGCAACCAGTGCTCTAACCACTGAACCTTCGCTCTAGCTCTGCTTTTCTGCTTTCTATATAATAAGCCCAATATTTTAAAGAACTTATAAAACTTTTTAAAGCTACTCAGATTTCCATAAACCTGTCATATTTAAATTTTATGCTAATGTTTACACATGTCAAATACAAAAATTAAACTAAAACTGAAAGGGTCGACAAGAGAACATACTATTAATCAATTAGTAGCAAGATTTGATGTATGGCTATATCTACAGATATAAGCCTGTTTCTGGAAATAAGCAAGTGTGGGGCCAACAAAATGACTTGGCAAGTACAGGCTTGCCACCAGCCTGATGACCTGAGTTTAATCCTCTGAACACACATGGTAGGAGAAAAGCAATTCCTGCAAGTTATCTTCATACTGGCACACATGTGCCACCCCCCAACACAAACAATAACAACAATAATGATAAGAAATGGAAGTGAGAAGAGAATAAGACAAACCAGCATGAGATAATCGGCGATGTACTCTGTTTTCACGCAGGCCATGTTCTGGGCAGCAGCCTCCTCTATGAAAACTCTGCTCTCATCAGGTTTCAGTTTATTGAAGTCACAAAAAAGATGTGTAGCCTCATTAAATAAAGGTACTGGATGACCAGGTAACACCTAATGAAAAACGAGAAGTATCTAAATCCCCTCCTGCTGCACAGTGGTTCAGCTGTGTAGTATGCACTCAAGAACAGCCCCCAACCGCCTCCCCCCAAAAAAGCAGAGGGAATGGAGACATCACAGAAACCTTGCTGGACATGTTCTGTGCAAACCTGCCCCCAGAACAGCAGAAAACTACTCCAGGACAAACCTCTGCTCCTCCTGCCTGAAGAAGACGCTTAAACCCAGCTTCTCGGGGCCGATCAACACGTAAAATAACCTTCCAGCCACTAAATGCTCCCTATTTAAAAAAAAAAAGTACATGCAATTTTAATATACTAAACATTGAAAATGTAGAGGTAATACATAAATTTATTTTTACTTGTTTAATGTCCATAGTAACTTTTTGTCAGGTTTTTTTTAAAAAAACGTGTATGGGTATTTTATCTACACACACCCACACCATAACACCTGCATGCAGAGCGTGCAGAGGCCAGAAAGAGGGTGTCGGATCCTCTGGATTTACAGATGATTGTGAGTCACCTTGCAGGTGCTGGGAAGCAAACCTGAGTCCTCTGGAAAAACAGCAAGTGCTCTTACCCCCAGTCATCTCTCTAGCCCATTAGCTTTTTTTTTTTTCCATACAGCTCAGGCTAATTTTCAGTCCCAGTGTAGTTGAGGCTGGCTCTGAATTGATTCTTCCGTCCCCCAAGTGCTAGTATTATAGGAGTACCCTACAATGGACTGAAATGTAATTAGAACAAAAACCACCTCAAATTGTTCACAATTAGTCAACAAACGAAGCAAACCAAAATTCTCAAAAGAAATCCAAATGAAAGGCTAGAGAGATGATTTAGTGGTTAAGAGAGCATACTGTTCTTGCAGAGGACCAGGGTTTGATTCCCAGCACCCACACAGGCAGCTCACAACGGCCTGTAACTAGCTCCATGGTGTCTGATAGTCTTCTGATCTCCTCATACACATAAATAAAATATATGTGGACAATAAATACTTTAAAAATTGTTTGAGTTTTAGCCATCAGGAAAATGAAAATCAAACTAAGTTGAGATTACATTTCACCCTAGCCAAAATAGGAAAATAACAAGAAATGCAAGCAAAGACGGTGGGGGAGGAGGAATCCTATATATTGCTTAATGCTGTCATATAATATATAGTACATATAACGGAGTATTACTTAGTCATAAAAAAGAATGGAATCATGTCATCCACTGGGAAATGGATAGAACTGGAGATCATCGTTTGAGTAAGCCAGACCAAGAAGGACAAATAATATGTTTTCTCTGTATGTGGAACCAAAATTTTAAACATTGAAGGTTAAGGAAATAATATTCTTACTCAAAGGATACAGACTTTGGGTCTCAGACTCCTTTGGGAGAAATCTGTGGACCCAGTTTAGGATTATTCCAGATGCTACACCCTGAAGAGACAAATTACATTTAGAAGACCCGTATCTCACTGTGCAACATAATACTCTTGTTTTTTGAGACAGGATCTCTGTACAGAGCCCAGGAATTCACAGACATCCTCCTGCCTCTGTCTCCCAAGTGCTGGAATTAAAAGCATGTGGCACCTGCACAGCTACAACACAAATTTTAGCTCAATATAGAATGCACAACAAAATATCAATTAAGGACTAAAAAATAATTAGAATTACTTGGTCAAGGATATTCTTCAAAACAAAAGTCCTAACACTGAATCCTATTTGTAGTATCTATATAGTCATCACATAAGTATATATGTCCGTACCTCAACAATGCCTAATTCTTGTCTTTGTTGGATTCTTTTCCTCCACCTCATTGCTGCAAGTGCCAGTTTTTGCTGGTGTTCAGTGACATCAGTGAGAGCGTCAAGTATGGAGCTACTGCCCCATTCATAGTCTTCCTCCTAGAAAATCAGGTCAGTGAGCTTCTGGTTCCTCTAACAGAGAACACTGTGCTTTGTACAGGTTTCTAACCCTAAGAAGCCTTCAGTATATTAAGATCAAAGCTGGATGTTCAATTGTTACATATAGAGAACGCTAAACATTTTGTGAACAAATACAGATTCATTTAGTTTTATGTTAAGAATCGAGTACATCTGGCTTTTAATTAAAACCAGAAATTCATTTCCCAGAATCAAACCCCTTGGCCAGAGAGCTGTATTTTGGCAACTTATTAATATTCAGGATATTTGGCTTCATGGGAACACAGTCAGAGAAGGCATGAACTAAAACAATTCTCAAGGAACTCAGATTGGAAACTTCAGAATCTACAAGGTAGATACTACTGTGCTGGCCTGTTTGTGACAATTGGTTTAGTATATAAAGAGCTAACAGTAAAAAAAGGCTTACAATGAGATATCTTGATATGTCATGTTAATATAAGTTCAATAAAAAACACTGACAAATTAGATAACAAAGTTAGTAGGCCACAATGAAACTCATTTTTGTATGCCAAGCAAAACATTTAAGAAAAAGGAACGTGACTAAAGCAACTTGAGCCTATAAACTGTTTTGTTGCTGAGATCCTTATACATGGTGGCTACATGTGGTCATTTAAATTACCTGCATAACTGTATGATCGGGGATCTTGTACATTTCCAAGAGAATGACCCTTCCTAAGCATGTGAATACACACCTGCACAAAGCACCCCGCTGTCCTGCAAGCTTCCAAATAGGAGCAATGAAGTATCCACTTGCCAGCTGCCATGGAGGCTAGGTACTTCTCATTGCGCAATGGGTACCCCACAACCATGTGTGTGCACCTGGGGTCTGAGCACTGCTTCTCAATCACCAGCCCACCTTGTGTAGAGAAAACAATTGATGAATACACAGGAAAACCCTTTACTAGGTTTCTTACCATCTTTCTAGATCATTGTCATCTCAACTGTGCTTAAAAATTACTTATATAAAATAAACCTAATAAAAAACGTTGACATATAGATATGTAAAAGTAACATTCACTTCATATTATCACCTCCTCATTCCTGCCTTTAGCATACCATGACCTAGTGATCTGAAATGTAGATTAAGGTCTTGTAATAATCAAAATTCCAGTGCTGACTCATGCACACTTGAAATTCAGGTCCTTGTAAGCATGCAGCAAGTACTCTACACTGAGTCACACTACCCCCAGTCCCATTCTTTACTTAAAAACACTATTTTTATTACACATGTGTATGTGTGTTCTGCCTGCATGTATATCTCTGTAGCAGAGAAGCGTAGTACCCATGGAGGCTAGAAGAGGGCACTGGATCCCCAAGACTGGCATTATGAGATGTTGTGAGCCACCATGGGGGTGCTGGAACTAGAACCCTGGTCTTCTAACAGTGCTCTTAACCCCTCCTACCCCTTTTTTTTTCAAACAGGGTCTCACTGTGCAGCCTCATCTGACCTCAATGAGATCTTCTTGCTTTAGCCTCTCAGCTGCTGGGATCACCAATGCTTGGCCCTATCATTTCTGAATGATTTCTTTTGCTATGTCTAGCTATGAGATCAACGTCTCTTAAAGTGACTATATTACTCTATAGAGCTATCAAACAACTAAAAAAAAAAGCTAGTGTAGATTCAGATGGCTATTTCAAAGGAATAAAAAACAAAACAAAAATCCCGCAGAACATTTCACTGGTGTTTTATGCTGACTAAATGCTGAGTGATAGTTTTCATATACTAAATTAAATAAAAAATATTTTTAAAGGTAATTTCACCTATTTCTTCTGACTTCCCAACATGTGGTTACTAGACAGTGCGGTGTGACTCAGGAGGCCCACATCCTGTTCCTACTGCAGTCCAGCTACAATACATCAGGTCTTCCAGCTTGCCTCTCCCAGGTGTCGGGGAGAGTGACAGTTAGGGATAAGGGTGATGTTATTGAGGAAGAATCCCCTCTGAGTGCTGGGAGCCTCATGTCACCAGGCCCAGCTAAATCTTTACATTCTTAGGTCAGGTCCCATGACCTAGTAATTTTAGATGTAGATTAGATCTGTATAAAATCAAAACCCTAATGCTGACTCAATGTGTGGGCTTAAATAAGTTACCATGTTCTTTTCTCAATGACTCCCCATTACACATGATAGAAATGCTGCATTTGTAGTCCAGTAAGTTGTAATAATGGCATGTTTTAAAGGAAACTACCAGAAGAAAAAATTTTAAACAAATATAAAATACTAGTACCTAGTTTTTTAATCAGGTGACAGTACTCAATCCGCTCTTGAGCATTCAGAGACGACATCTGGAACACATACTGTTTTTTAAGTTTTCTATGATTCTCCTCCATTTTTTCAATCTAGAACGCAATAGGTTTATTTTAGAAAAAATTAATATGAAAACTATTTCCAGGTACAGCTATTTTATAGTAACATTTCGGTCATTCTTTTAAGGTACCAAATATATACACTGTAATTCAATCAAAGAAATTCAATTTTTAGTAGTAATGAGTCTAATGCAGAGAACAAATTCTCACTCCAGTGTAAGAACCATACTGAAAGTCAACATTACCATAGCAAGGATCAACGAACCTTGTCAATAGGTTGTGGAGTCACAGGTGGCTTGTCTGGGGGGAAAGCAATGCTGGGGGCTTGAGGCACGGGCATTAGATGCCTATCTGTTGTTGGAGTTTCTGGTTCTTCAGAGACTGGGTGTTCTGGAGCTTCAGTCACACATAAGACTAACGGTAAGGGAAAAAATACAGTGTGATAGTGTACAAATATAATTTAGAGCAAATTCTAGAGAATATTCTCATTTGTTTTGGTCAAAATAAAATGACCCATGAATTCTGCAATGCAAAAGTATACAAAGGGTGAGGTGGGGATAGGATGGTGGTATCTGCCTGTGACACTGGCAACTTGGGAGGCTGAGACTTGAGGATCTCACGTTGGAGACCTGCATGGGCACAACCTTGCCTCAAAAACAAGCAATACATGTAGAAAAGAGTAGTCAACTTCTCTAAGTTAAAAATAAATGCAACTAATGAACTCTGAAAGGGAACGTGTGTCATCTGGGTTTTGTGAGACTTTCCTTTCATCCAGCACAGGAAGATAACCAACCACCCAGTATGAAGAACGGGAAAAAAGGAACCCAGGAAAAGCTCACACAAGTCAAAGAACAAACACAGTATAAGCTTGATGGGATTCAGAGAGTTAAATAAAAATGAGTTATAGGGAGAAAAAGCAAACACCACCTAACAGACAAGAAAAGAGACTAGAAAGAATTGCTGTGTGAGTCATGTTTGTAAAATGACTAACCCTAAATTTCTACGTGAGGATCAGAAAACATTTTTCAATTGATTGGTACAGTACTAAAGTCAATTTTTCATTTGCATGTGCAATACAGGGAATCCCAGTGTCTTTATGAGGTCAACATGCATATAGTTCAACCCAACAAGTTTTCCTTATTACCCTGCTCAGCAATTTCTGAACGGCATACAGGCTCTTGAGAAGGAGAATCATCCAGTTTTTTAAGGTCAACCTGAGGCTCAGAATACTGTGTGAGGTAGCTAGGCCATTGCAAGTTGCTGGCGAGCCTTGCTCTCTCCTCCCTTGCTGTTGGGTCATCCCAAATGATCTGCTCATTCTGGGAGGGCTCTGTGTTGATATCAGGCACTATCTGTCTAGATTGCCTAAGAAATAAAAAGAGACAATTTTAAATAACAGTCACTACTGAATCCAAGGCATAACATCAGTGAGTAGTAGAGAAACATAGTATTTATTGAATAAACCACCCTCCTGCTTCTACCTCCCAAGTGCTAAGATTTTAAGCATGCATCCTAGTTTGCTTTCCACTGCTGTGATAAGACAACATGACCAAAAGCAACTTGGCAAGGAAAGGGTTTATTTCAGCTACAGTTGTAACCCATTGCAAAGAGAAGTCAGGATAGGAACAAAACAAAAACCTGGGGGCAGGAACTGAGACAGAGACCAGAGAGGAGTGCTGCTTACTGGCTTGCTTTTCACATCTTGCTCAGTGTGCTTTCTTACACAACCCAAGACCATCTGCCCAGGGGAGGTACCACCCACAGTGGCTCAGCTGTCCCACATCCATCATTACTCAAGATGTTCCACAGATTTACCCACATGCCAATGTGATGGAGGCATTTTCTCAAATGAGGTTCCCTCTTCCTAGATGACCCTAGCTTGTGTGAAGTTTATAAAAACTAAGCCAGCATAATATGCACCAACATAGCCAACTAATTTATTTTTAAATTTCCTACTGGAAATTTTTTAAATGATTTGTTATTTTTACTTTTATTTATTTTTTGTTTTTCGAGACAGGGTTTCTCTGTGTAGCCTTGTTGTCCTGGAACTCGCTCTGTAGACCAGGCTGTCCTCAAATTCAGAGATCTGCCTGCCTCTGGGATTAAAGGCCTGTGCCACCACTGTGTGGCTCTATCTTTATTTTATGTGCATTGGTATTTTGCCTGTATGTATATCGTATGTCAGATCCCCTGGAGATGGAGTTACAGGCAATTTTGAGCTGCCATGTGGGTGATGGGAACTGAACCAAGGCCCTCTGGAAAAACAGCCAGTGTTAACCAACCATCTTTCCAGCCTATTGGAAATTTAAAGTGACCGTCTATTTAAATTTAAAAAAAAAAACAATTTTCTTTTAAATTCTAAAAACTGCTACATTTAAAAATGGGATCTTCCTTAATTCAAGTTAGGGAAACATGGTAATGTTTAGAAAACTGTAGTTACTAGATTTAATAAAAGCACTTTAAAGTTAGGTATGTATTCCAGGTTGGCCTCCATCTGCTCCATAGTGAAGGATAATCCTGAAATCCTAATCTTCCTCCCTCTAGCTTCCATGTGCTGGGATTACAGGTATGCACCACCATGTACATACATCACACACTCATACACAGAATACTAATACATTTTAAAAAACTGTTCTAAGTACTACATACACCCTTAGTGTTAAGTGCTAACGCTAAGGAACAGAGTGGACTGACTGCCCACTGAGTGTACTTCATATGGAAAAGTGGATCCTAAAAATTTAAGCCTCAAAGTCAGAACTGTACAACTGCTTAAGCAAGAGAGAAAGGAGCACCCAGTCAGCAGAGGATGGAACCATGATGACAATGGGCTATTAACACACACTGAGTTAAATAAAGCCCCAACATAAACCCCTTCATAGGTCTTAAGAGTCTAGATTTCTGCTTTATTTTAAAAATTTACAACAACAATTGATGTAGCCTAGCCCACCAATCCAAGTGACCAGGTGCCTCACTCAGGAGCTTTCGTCCTCTGAACCCATACCCGACAAGCACAAACCTGAGTGCCTCCAGGACTCGACTTCGTCCATTCCGAGCAGAGCGAGCACTGTCAGGAGTTGAAGAAGCACTATTACAACTGCTTCTTGACAGGCAAGTCCTCTGCGCGGGCATCTTCACGATGCAGGTTGCCGACATGATCTCTTGCAATTGCTTCTGGAAGTTTTCTCTCATCTCCAAGGTTTGTGTCAGAGCTTGAAACAAAAGAGTCAATATCAATAAAGAGCAATAAAGAGACATCTGTGTCCGTCCCCCCACTCCCGCAGCCCTTTGCTAGTTTTTGAAGTGAGGCTCCAGTGTGTAGTCAGGCTGACCTTCCACTTGTGCTCCTCCTGTTGCAGTTTCTAGAGTGGCAGGGTTACATGCATCACCAAACTCCGCTAACACTTCTCTTATCAATCATATCTTATACTATTTTGTCTAGATCTGGTTGAACAAACTTTGTTGACATATACTGAATGCTTACATAGGAATGTAAGGCTAGCAATGCCACAGAACAAGAAGGCGATCATGAGAACTGTATCTAAAATGAGGACTCCTTCATTAGTCCCTTTCAAGAGCTCCTTGCTTGCTTCTGAGCCTTTCTCGTTGTGCAAACTACACTGAGATTCATATAGTCATACCTGATTGTCTTCAATAGCTTTACTTGTTTGCTTGCTTTGGGGGATGGGGTCTTGCCACATAGCTCAAGCTGGCCTTGAACTTCCCTCCTGCCTCAGCCTCAAGTCCTGGGATTGTTGCTGTAAAGCACTAGCCAAGCTTTCACTAATCTTTGAAAACGCAGACCAAAACATATTTATCTTTTATTTCTATTATAGTCTATAATAGAATTAGATACCTAGTTAGATACCATTGGAATGAACAGAATGGAATAGGTAAGTCAGAAAGAAAGTTCTAGTAGGGATGGAATGGATATAAGGAGAAGCTACAGAGTAATATGCTAAAAGAGAATATACACATCTAAATAATCAGTGTAGCACAATCTGCAATACCAAATAATTCAAAATAACCTGTCAATGCCGATTAACAAGAGACAGCAAGATAAAGCAGGGTAGGATGTGCCATATACTACATTACCAATTAAAACTAAGATACACTGAAGCAGTTTATGTGCACAGATACATCTTGCTTTACCAGACTTTACAAACACTATTCTATGGCTTGAGTGCACACCCTAACGTGTGGGTTGAAGCTCGGTGGGTGTTGTGGTGTAGTGGGTAGAATCCTTCAAAGATGAGGCCTAGTGTAAGGTGGCTGGATCATTAGGAACCCTGCCCGAGAATCAATTAATGTAGTTTTCAAGGAACTCAGGCTAGTTCTGCTAATATGACAAAACTAAACCTTGTCTAACTGGCTCCAGTCTTTCCATGCAATGACACTCACCTACTTGCATTCTTTCCATTTCTGATAAACACTCCTGCCATGATGGGATATAGCCTTGTCTTCACCAGAGTCCAAATAGATCAAGCTTAGACTTCATTCTCTAAAGCTCTTTCAGCTAAAAATGTATCCTTTCCTTATATATTACCCAGTTACAGGCATTGATTTATAACAACAGAAAACAAAACATTAAAACAATGCTTTTTATTAGCAAACTGAAGGCTGTGGCAACCACGTATTAATCACTGTCCAACTCTTCCTAATGATTATATCTGTGTGGACCACAGATGTGTTGCTACTATGTGAACCACATCTGTACAAATAGCAAACTTAAATGCTATGTGTGTGCTCTGTCTGATTATCCCCATCTCTCTCCTTCCTGGGACCTCCTCAATCCCCAATAAATATTAAAATTAGTTTAATTAATACCCTACAATGACTTAAGTGTTCAAGTGAAAAAGTAATCACACATCTCTACCTCTAAGCTAAAGCTAGCTATGACTGAGTGAGAAAGGCATGCAGGAAAGCCAACTTAGGTAACAGGGCATGCCTCTTATGCAGTCATGCTATGAACGCAAAGAGAAAATTCTTGGGTGAAATTCAAAGTGCTAATCCAGTGAGCACATAGCTTATCACAGACATGAAGCTGCAGGTGACTGCACTTAGACTGGAAGGAGATGACTGCAGAGCTACTTAGCTAGAAGTCAGTGTCTGGCTTCATAGCTAGAAGATCACTCCAGCTTTCTTATCAGTGGCAAATATGGCTGGGGCTCTAAGTCAAAACAAATGTTCTCAAAAGTAAAAAGTGAAGGCAGGTGTGGTGGCACAGGCCTTTAATTCTAGCACTTGGAAAGCAGAGACCTCTGGATTCGAGGTCAGTCTGGTCTATAGATCAAGTTCCAAGGCAGCCAGGGTTACAGAGAAAACCCTGGAGTGGGGTAGGAGTTGATGGGGCGGCGGTAGCAAAAAGGGTAAAAGTGTCTTACCTCCTTCACAGTCATTTCTTCCATTCCCATTCTCTAGTGCTGATTCTTTGTTAACTGTGACCATGCTGTCTATCTCGCTTTCTTCTCTAGACAAATGATCTGGCTATCCAAAGAGAAAAATTATAATTTCACAAAGTCACTGCATAATTTCACAGAGGTCTATTTCCAGCTTAGGAGGAGCATGCTGTCCACACTACCTACCTCAACATCCTTAGATGCAGAAACTGCTGAGGGCAGCTGGCTATTACAGAGCCCATCATCTTGCACTGTACTGATGTCCAGGCTCATTTTGGGATTGTAAGTGTGTGGATAAAGAGATTCAGGAAGATGCTTATACTCTTGAGCACACTGAAATACAAGCACAAGTTTTAGAAAGCAGGTTTACAGTGAGCAACTCTATCATGTAAATAACAAATTGGGGCCTGGATCCCTGGAACCATATAAAAGTGGAAGGAGTGAAATGAACTCCACATATACTCATGCACACATAGTGATAAATTAAACAAATATATAACAAAAAACCCTCAGTTTTATAATGTAATGCCCACTTAAATATAAATATAATTCTGCCTCGTTATTTAGCAAAGTATGAATCACTCTGGGGAGTACCAAGAACAAAACCCACAACTATGAAGTATATCAGCATGCTAAATCAACTCTCCTCAAATATACATTTTTCATCTTTTGTTTTCATATAATTTTAAAATTATATTTCTATTTATATTGGGGGGGAGGGCAGGGGTAGTGCACATGAGGAGTGAGTGTGAAAGTTGGGATACCTTGTGGGAGTTGGTTCTCTCTTTCCACTGTGTGGGTCCCAGGAACCAAATTTAGGTAGTCAGGCTTGGTGGTTAAAGCCTTTACCTTCTACCATTTATTTTACTTACTCTTCATACAATTTTCAAAAAGAGAAAGGAATCAGAATTAAAATAATCACTTAAAATTTGGTAAATATTTAAGCAATAAAGATCTTAAGTTCTGAGGCTAAAGAAATACAAAGCTCAAAAGCATGACCTACATACAGCTCAGATCTTGGGGGTCCCCAAAGGCCCTCATGTTCTAAGCACAGTGCACATCCTGTGCACAGACCTGACAGACCTGTGGGTTGTGTCCTGGAGGGAGCAGTAGGGTCTGGACTTTTCTGTCATCTCTTTTTTTTTTAAGTTTATTTATTTATTATGTATATAACATTCTGTGTGTATGCCTGCAGGCCAGAAGAGGGCACCAGACCCCACTACAGATGG
>LOJH01012938.1:12852-25210 GCA_001685095.1 Ellobius talpinus | reverse complement strand
CAAAGCCTACCCCCACAGTGACACACTTCCTCCAACAAGGCCACACCTCCTAATTGTGTCACTCCCTATGAGTTTATGGGTACAAATTACATTCAGACTACCGCAGTGAGCAACATGAGATTTGCCTTTTATCTCCTCTCAAGTGTGAGGCCCTACAGCATTAGTGTATTAGTAACACTTTCTCCACCCTGTTGTGCAACTACTTCCATCCTCCCAGGCTCACTTCATCTCGGAACTTGTCTATCTTGAATCATATTTTGTCCTTTTCTGAAGCTGAATAATAGGCATTAAAATGTGGCTTAGCCATTCACCTTTCGGTGAAGTTATTTCCACATTTTGGGTACTGACAGCCTTGTCACTGTTGACATGGTGTGCTAGTTACTGGCCTAGTTGCTGTGATAAAATGACTAGCAAAGGGCTAGAGAGATGGTTCAGGAGGTAGAGCAATATCCCTGGCCCAGCATTTAGACATAAATAAGCTTTCATTATAATGACAGTTGAATAAAAATTTTATTAATAGTTTGGAAGTCAGTTAAATTAATAAGAAATCTTAGTTTGATGTAAATATATTGCCCATTTTTTCTTAGTATAATTTTCTAATTTTCATCTTTCAGAAGAAAGTAACAACTCTGTAGTACATATAGTTAGAACCTCCAAAATATATATGTATTTATGTCCTAAACTTTAGACTCTTATTTTGTAGTAGTGTCTTTTTATATATAGCCAAGTAAATAAGGCCAAGTCTAAGACCCTTACAAAACAATGGCTTTTTAGACAAAGACATGGGGACGACCACCATGCACAGACCAGGATGGGATTGTTGCTGGGATCACAGCTGGTAACTTTCAGAACAAGGATGCAGGCATGGGATGATTTTGTTTCAGAATCTCCAGATTTACTATCATTTGACATTTGCATTTCTAGACCCTGGAACTATGAGAAGGACATTTCTGTTTTAAGCCACTAAAGTTGAGGCTGCAGCCCCAGGACACTCATATAGATTTGGGATCAAGAAGAGAGTTACTGTGGTAACAGACATTGGAAATATGGAAGTCTTAGAATCGGGTAATTGGGTAACAGAAACTGGGTAGGCTTTGAGTGTGTGCTGAGAAAAGCCTAGATTGTCTTGAAGAGATAATTTTGAGAAGTTTCAATACTATGGGCTTCATAAAGAAGAGAAAATTGACCTGGGGACTAATTCAGTTGGTAGAATGCTTGCCTAGCATATATGAAGCCCTGACTATGAGCCCCACATACATGTAAGGTAGGTGTGGTGGCTCATGCCTACTCTCCCAGCACCTGGAAGAAGTTCAAGATCATCATTAATTTAGTTGATTCTAGGCCAGTTTGAGCTACAGGAGACACTGTCTCTAAATAAATAAACTTTAAAAAGAGGAGATAAATGTTCCTTAGGTGCAGAATACATGTATTATTATATATGGAATATTTTTTCTAGCAAGGTCTCAAATAGAATTGAAGAACATATTACTGGACACCTGTTGCGGGAGCTTTCAATGGCTATTGGCTGAAGGAGCGGAAGGAGCTCCCACAACAGACACCGGAAAAAGGGTGACCTTGTTATGAAGAACATGGCAGAATTATGTATAGTGTTGGGAATAAAATAGAACATGGAAGAGATGAACTTTGACATTTAACTGAGATGCCCATGCAGTGTGGGAAGGAAGCCTCATTATGAGAGAGGGTGCAGAAGGAACCAGAAGGGAACCAGAACTTAATGGCCTTCAGAAGTATTTCAGCATGTACATCCATATAATACCCTGTAGGCAGCCTGGCAGTATGACTAGATAACTCAGGATGGAAGCCACGGGTCCAGCCAGCCATCTCGGCAGAGACTGCCAGCTCTGATCAGAAGGGACAGACATGAAGCAAAGGGAACAAAAGCTGTTGGGCCTCTGGCGTCTTCCTAGGTGAAGATGGGACGCTGTGGCTTCTTGTCTTCTGGTGGCTAGTTGCCTTTTAGAAAGGGAGAATGACTCTAAGAGTTTCTCAGAAGCCACAGTGGAGCTCCCAAGGGCAGCTCAGAGGCTGGCGGGTCTTCACTGCCACCAGAAGCCAGAGGACATGGGACCTAGGGATTGCAGCTACAGGAAGTGCCAGTGTCCCTGAGGATTAAGAAAGTGATACCATGCTGGGAGGCCCATGGGGACAGTGCATTAGTGTCACAGATAATTACTCTTAACACTTGAAATCGAATAGAAGTTGCCCTGCTTGATTGCGGACTTACCTGGGACTAGGGTTATGGTTTGCATCTCACACATCTCCTAAAGACCTGTGGGCTAAAGACTTGGTCACCAGCTGGTAATGTTACTGCAAGGGGTTGGAGGCTCACTGAGGAGTTAGCTCACTGGGTACATCTTTGAGGGGATGGTGGGACCTTGGTCCTTCCTTAGCCCCCTTTTGCTTTCCTTGATGCAGTGGGGTGAGTGGACTCCTTGGCCACGCATTCCTGTCATGATACACTTACTACCTCACTGCAACCCGGAAGCAGTGTGGCCAAGTGACCATGGCTGAAATCTCTGAAACTGAGGCCTAAACAGAATTGTCCTTCCAAATGCTTCTTCAGAATTTCTCCCAGTGTTGAAAGCTGACAGACACAACCGCTAGCCACTGTATTCCTCCTCCTCTCCTGTAGAACGGGCCATCTGCACTGTGTCCAATACTCCAACCTGTTTTCTAGGTTAGAGCTCAGCAGATAGAGGAAAATGTTACCCAAAGTGCACCGGAGTCATATTCATGTCTCATCTAGATGATGCCTGAGGAGACGAGAGTTTATGCTGTTGTTGTGGATGCAGGGCAGCAAGTTGGTGCACTGGGTAAAGGGACTTGCCACGAAGCCAGATGGTTTGAGCTTTATCCCTAGATCCCACATGATGGGAAGACACAACTGAGTGCTGCAAGGTGTTCTTTGAGCTCCACACACACGCCTCCACCCCACAGTAAACACATTCAAAATATTAAACCTATTCAATTAAAGAATTTTAGATACCGTGGAGGTGTTTCATGCTTGAGAAGGACCTAAACTTTGGGCTTCAGAGTATGTAGAACCATGACTGCTGAAAAATTACTTTGAATGCCTAAGTGCTTGCAAATGTGACCTTGTTGAAGTAGTGTCTTTGCAGATGTGGTTAAGATTAGAGCATGCTGGGTAAGGTAGAGCATGGTCCAGTGGACATCCACGTCTCTCTAAGATGAGGGAAGTTTGGGACATGGGAGAGCACTGTGAAATTGGAGGAGGTAGAGATAGCTACAGTGCAAACACCAAACCGCAAACACCAGAGAGAGTTAGGAGAGAGGCATTCAGCTGTCTGCTTCAGAGTCTCCAGAAAGAGCTAGTCCTGATAACTTAGCATCTGGGTTTTCAGGGCTAGAGAATGGCTCAGTAGTTAAGAGCTCTGGCTGCCCTTTCAGAGAACTTGGGTTTGATGTCCACTGACTCACAACAGTGGGTAACTCCAGTTTCAAGGGGATCTGATGCCCTCTCCTGGCCTCTGTGGGCACTGCATGCACATGGTGTACAGACTTGCAAGCATAATACCCATAACACATAAAGTTTATTTAAAAAAATGTCTCTTAAAACAAATAATGGTTTGCAGCCTCCAGATCTGAAGGGGAAGGATGATGTTCACTGTGACCAAAAGGAACTTAAAGAAGAAAGTTTATTTTGGTTTCCAGATGCAGAAGAAAATCCATAAGGGGTGGAGGGAGGCGTAGCAGCAGGAGGCCAAAGCAGGAAGCTGAGGTCACACCTTCAGCCACACACAGAAAAAGTGAGCAGGGAGTGGGCAAGACCATGACCTCTGAACGCCCACCCCCAGTGACCTACTTTCTCTAGCAAGCCTCATTGTCCCAAAATTTTCATAGCTCACCAAGAGTGTCACCAACTGGGGACCAGGTTCAACTGTATGAGCCTAAGGGGGACCACCAAGTCAAACCACCACACCCAGTTTGCAGCAATCCGGAATAACAGGCCTCCAAACTATAGAATGACTACATATTCTTTACTAAAGAAATGCTTCTCTGCTTGTAAGAGTTTCTCAGGAATATTCCTTCATTTTTTATTCTTTATTATTGCTAATATTCTTACGTGATATAAAAAATGGGTTCTTAGAGGGTTTTGTTATTTTGTTTGTTTTTGTAGTGCTGAGGTTGGACCTCTAGGGTTCTGCATGCTAGGAAAGTGTCTTGCCTGGGAGCTACACTGCTAGCCTATTTCCTGTGCTTATGTCTCCTTTGTTTGGGGGAACTGCTGTTTGCCCAGTGTACTAATATGGAAATGTCAAATGGTCACTTTTCTGTAGCTATGATGTCTAATTATCTTCATTGTACAATATTGGTTTTTAATTGCTTGATTTCTGTGAACTCTACTAACATCATTTTGCTTTTTAAGAGTGGCTGCTTTCCTAAAACACCAAAGTGGAGCTTAGATAAATTCATAATTATTGCATAAAATTAAAGGATAAAAAGTTTAAAGTGTGGGTTATTTTAGGAAAGTCTTTTATCAGTATTTCAGTTTTTGTTCATTATTTCAAAATTACTAAAATCTTATAAAGTTGGCCAATGAGATGAGACTAAATTTAAATATGAATTCAGGTATTTAGTATTAAAGTAAACCCTAGTTTTAAAACTTAGTATTTAAAAGAATGATTTGGAATTATATATAAATATATTTAAAATATGTTACTATTTGACAAGAAAATGCTATTATAACAAGGGATATTTATGAAGAAAAAATCTTTAAAACAGTCATTCATACTATTTTAGCATATCTTCTAAATGTATACATGAGTTATTTAGTTATTATGATTAATAATTATATGCTCTTTTGTGCATTAACTAGGCTTTCTTAAAATAGCACATTACTTCCTGAGAAGGTTTTAGCATACTCAAGAATTAGCACTTGTTTTTCTGAAGGAAGTTTGCGGCTACACAAGCTCCTGAAGCCATTTTTACAGGCTTGTACTTCAAGTGACTGGATTACATTACTTTTATGTTTTGCTTTCTTTCCTCAGCACATCAATGCACATCATGCTTACGAGTCTCAGATCTCATCAATGGCCAAAGCCATGTCTCGGCTAGAAGAAGAGCTGCGACTTCTTGAAAGCGAGAAAGCAACAGTGCTAAGTGACCTGTCGTCTCTCCGAGAACTTTGCATTAAGCTTGATTCTGGCAAGGACCTCATGACCCAGCAGCTGAATTCCAAAAGCCTTGAGCTGGAGAGGGTAGGTGCTGTTGTTGGGCACCTTGCTTTGTGGAGCCCTTCAGACACCGTTTTTCTTTACGTTCCTTTTTCGTGAGTTGTTCTCTGTTAGTTCATTTTGACAGCAAGGTTTCGATAACTGGATTTGGCTATGGATTCTCTGCCAAGGTTTGTCTGTCAAGCATAAGGATAAGCTGGGGGTATAGTTCAGTGGTGCAGTCCTGGCCTTCGTGTGTGATGCTCTGGGTTTTGTCCCAGTGCTAAAAGGATAAAATTGGGTTTGCAATAGATGGTCCTTAAGAAATTTAGGCATTTTCTAACTGTAGATCAGGAACAAATATTCTTCTTCTGTTTAGAAGCAAAATTTGATTGAAAGAGTAAACAGTTCATTTTTTCTAAGAAGAATTTTTATTGATAAAAAATCTCAATGCATTTAAATTATTAATTTACTGAATCCCGGACTTCCCCATCCCCAAGTTGAGGCATAACTTTGAACATGCTGATGTGTGCTCTCCCAGAAGATTATCTTTAGGGTTCACTTGCCAGGCCTCGTACTGAGAAGTAACAATACTGGCTTGAATGTGTAGTCAAAGAGCATGCATACTGCATAGACTGGAGAAGCTCATTAACTGATGGACGGGGGTGGTGATCATTGGAGGGTGAAGTATGCCTTAAAGCCAAATAAGCCCTTTGTAAAAGTAGCAAAGGTAACTTTAAAATTGTTAGGCTCTTCTTATGACTTAAGAAATGTTTTAAAGTCTTCAACCAGTACTCAAAAATGAAACAATTGCTGTCAATCACTAATATATTGAAAGATAAAAAATTTTCAGACTAAGCCTAAATTTTTTACTAAATTTATCTTTGTTTTTCCTGTAGGCAATAGCAGAATTAGAAAATGTAAAATCCGAATCAGAACTGTTGAAAAAACAACTGACAAATGAGAGACAGACAATTAAAAATCTGGAATCGTTGTTAGCTACAAACAGGGATAAAGAATTTCATTCCCATTTAAGCTCGCATGAGAAGGACACAAAAATCCAGCTGCTGAAGGAGAAGTTAAACCTCTCAGAGAGCAAACTGTAAGTGTCCTGGTGAAGGGTTAATCTACTTAATCTTATCAATAAAAATCAGGAGTCAGATATCAGGATAAAAACCTGGAATATCAGAGAAACAGGGGAGCAACCACAGTCTCTTCCTCCCTCCCCAGTACCTCTGTCCAAAAGATCCTCTCTCAGGCCCGCCTTACCCCTTCCTGTCTCCTCTCTCTGCAGTCCTCCAAACCTCTGTGGTCAGCTAGTGGCTAGCTCTGCCCTCTGGCTCCAAGCAAGTTTTATTTGTCAGAACACAAGGCATCACACAGCGTCCTGGAGCCACCTGTGTGGGGAAGTGTTGACCACAAGTGCCTTTTCACCCTTTATACAACGAGGGCACTGTGGGAAAGTGATACAAAATCACCTTCTGACTTTATACAGCGAGGGCACTGTGGGAAAGTGATACAAAATCACTATCTGACTTTCTTGTCTGATATTTCCGGACATCCAGAGGAATAGCTCAGGAGACTGGGGTTTGAAACTGTAGATGTGTATGTCTTGCCCCCAAGGTGGTGCCATGGGAGAGGGAGGGGAGGAGTGAGCTTCAGGGAAGAACCCGAGTTTGATGAGTGAGCGGAGGCGTCAGTGGGGGGATAGCTTGTCAGGGTGAGCTGTGTTGTCGATGGGAGAGGCTTAGTCTGGTCTTCACAAGTGTGCTCGTCTCCCTTGAGGAGACTGGAGATGATGTGGTCCTAGAAGAGTAAAGCCTGGGGTAGAGAGCACAGAGAAGAATGGGCTTTTTGCAGGGACTTGGGGAGTTGAAAACAGTGTTCTTCCTGGGGCAAGAGGCACGGAAGAACCACAGAGGGTATTTCACATCCTGTTTCTAGTTCCCGTGTCTGCTGCATGTGCAGCATGTGGTACCAGCTCTGTAGCTGGCAGTAAACCTACAGTGTGCAGAAGAAGCCCCGAATCCGAGAGGGCCCTTGTCTGTTCTTAGTATCAGCTCCATTTGGATTTCCACTTGATTCTACAAGACGTGCCATTCATTTCTCATTGCTGAGGTCTTCGCATTTGTTTTTAAGAACTACCCAGAGCCGAGAAACCGCTATGCTTCGAGCTAAAGTGACACAGTTGCAGGCTGATTATGATGCTCTGAAAAGGCAGATTTCAAATGAGAGATATGAACGGTAAGACGTTTCTTTTTGACATTAAATAGTATTCCTGCATATCTTCTAGCCTATTCAAAGAGTATTTAATGTGACTTGCAAATAGCAAGTTTCTTTAGTATTAATACATAAAATAAATTTCTTAGCTAAGTCTCTCATAGAGTAAAAGATTCTGTAAGAGACAGAATCCCTGCAGTAATGAAAAGAGCGCTGCTGTAGACATGCTTCTTGGAGCATTCTGCAGGGTGACAGTCAAGTCTAGATGGTGACATAACCAAGGTCCCTGCAAGAGCCCCCCAGATATAGTGCATTTGGAAGCTTTGAATGCATATTATCATGAGATGATGATGATCGTGTAATAAGTGTAGCTGGCAGTTATGAGCTGGCACTCAACACGTGTCTGATTATCCCAGTTTCTGCCTACGTGATCACACTTGTACATGACAGAGCCATGGTTTAAATACAAACGTATCTGTTCAGCCCAAAGCTCTTAACCTCTGTAATGTATTCCCTGCTCCCTAATTATTTTCATGCTCATAGTTCAGTTCATT
Organism: Ellobius talpinus; assembly: GCA_001685095.1. Taxonomy (NCBI): domain Eukaryota; kingdom Metazoa; phylum Chordata; class Mammalia; order Rodentia; family Cricetidae; genus Ellobius; species Ellobius talpinus. The sequence continues at coordinate 17,241 of LOJH01012938.1, read as the reverse complement.
TGCTTCATGGTAAAACATTGAGTCCCTAAATATTGCAGAGATGAGACCTGCTTTAGCAGGGAAACCACGCCAGATGTAGTGGCTTGCACCTGTGTCCCAGCATTCAGGAGGCTGAGGCAGAGGGATCATGAGCTTAAGGGCCACCCTAGGAGACCAGTGTCCAAAAAGAAATGAATTATAATCAAAGTCTAATTTGCAAGTCAACAGCAAAGTTATATTTTTCTGTTGCTCTTTCTTAGACACCCGAGGTTTGTTCTCAAGTCAGCTAAAACTGCCTATTAGATCATTTAAAAAATTGTATCTTTCCCGTTTGCATCCAAACCTGAGTGATACATTGTATTAAGTCTACAGGGGATCTGCTGTGATGTCAGCAGTTGTTGCATTAGATAGAAGTGGGCTTGATTGCCGCAGTGGTGTGAAAGCCATGATGATTTGTTTGAACTTGGAAGGTAGAGTGCTAGACTGTATGTAATGAATAGTGTCTCCTTCTTTAATGGTGGCAGGGAAAGTGGGCTCTTTTACCTCAGTCATGTTCTCTATGGCCTAAGAGAAACCTTGGGCCTCGAAAACATGTCCTCCCTACTCTTTACTGTCAGACAAAGTGACATGCTCTCATGGGCCCTGTCTCCCCACCCTCAAGACAGAACCGGATTCTTGTGAGTGGGAAGAAGCAGGAAAATAATCTGGTTGTTCCACTACTTAATCCCTCAGAGGCCACAGAACACTAGCAGGGTCCTGTGTGTTCGTTTACATTTCTTGGAGTGAGGGAGAAATTGGAGAGGAAAAAGCCTTCTATAAGTTTCTCTGACAGGGTAATATTGAGGAAAGAAAGGGTTTGAGGAACCTCTCTAGGAAGGAAAGATGTACTGAGTAGCTCAAGAAAAGGCCCAGGCTGGAGACTGTGGAGCCATAGGGTAGACAGTGGGCACTGGCAGACTCCAGACACCCAGAAAGAATGTGTGATGGGGAAAGTGGGCTCTTTTATCTCAGACGTTTGGGAGATTTGAGCACAGAGAAGGCTAGAGTTGCATGCAAAGAGATAAGAAGGGGCAGAGGAAGGAAGCGTCCAACATGGAAGCACTGTACTGAGCCTTCAGTGACAAGTTAGTGACATACAAGTGATACGTGATTGTTCCATACACAGACATTTAAATGCTTTAAGTTGATACATGCACACACACAAGAATGAATGTAAATAGCATGTTCCAGGCATGATGGTACACACCTGTAATCCTTGGACTCAGTAGACTGAGGCAGGAGGATTGTGAGCCTGAGGCCAGCCTCCCCTACATAGCAGAAGACTATCTCAAGAAACCAATAAGAAGTCTGTAAGGGCAGGGGTAGAATTTTATTGACCTATGGGGGATGAATTCCCCGTCAGCTGAAATCACTAAGGACTGTGTAACCAGGCCCTGGAGACCAGCACGGATGTGAGGACAGGCAGAAGCAGAGCATTTGATAAAGAACTAAGACATGGCTGTGTGGGCAGAAGGGGAGCCAGGAAAGGACGAGGCATGAAACTGAGGTGCTCAACTGTGCCGGATGCCATAAACGGCATAAAGGCAAGGAAGCTGCCTGTCAACAGAACACTTGAGAAATAAATTCTTAAATGTATTTTAAAACATAAAGAAAAAAGTAAGCTCTTCCAGAATCACTATTAATATCTTTCATTTAACATGTAGTTGTATATTGGTTTTTGTTTTTGTTTGCTTTGGTTTCGTTTTTTTGAGACAAGGTCTCTCTCCTTCAGCCTCTGCCTCCCAAGTGCTGGCATTACAGACATGTGCCACCCTGGCTGGCTTATGTGGATTTTTATGTTTCTGAATGTATACTTGATATCCTACTTTTTTTAGTAGATATATTGTGATCATTTCTAATATATTATTTTGTTGATGTCCTAATTTTATGACTTGGCTATAGCATAATTGCTTTGAACAACTTCTTCTAATACATATTCTTTTAACTGAAATATTTTACATATTCCTGAAAAAATAAACTACAAATTGGGTCTGGAAGGACGGTCCAGTCGCTAAGAGCCCTGGCTGCTTGCCCAGAGGACCCAGTGCCTACATAGTGACTCAGCCATTTTCTTGTCTCCACAGGCACCAGGCTTGTGTGTTGTGCATAGACATGCAGGCAGGCAGGCAAACGCCCATACATATGGATAAAAATCCTGCAGATTTGGTAAAAGTATATAAGGCTAAGCCAGGCATCCTATCCACTTGCAATCCTAGCTATTTTGAGGGACTAAGGTGGGAGAATTAATTGAGCCCCTGGGTCTAGGATAGCTTCGGTAACATAGTAAGGTTCCATTTCAAAGACAAAACGAACTAAACCAAAATGAAGCTGGTAGAAATGCTAATTACATTGGTAGGTGTTACTTAATTGACTAAGAACCCCAATAGCCACTTTTTGGCTTTGCATGGTGCTTACATAGAATCTCTTCTGTGATCTTCACCGACAGAGAGCGAGCAATCCAGGAGATGCGCCGGCATGGTCTTCCTACATCACCTCTGAGTTCTACTTTGAAATCTCCTATACAGTCTCCTGAACATATAAATGCATAGTTATCAGAAAGCTATGTATCGGATACTAAGGACAGGTAAAGCTAATCTGTAGTTGTAAAAAAAATTTGAATTGTCATCCCTGTCAGAGAAAAGAGATGGCTTAGAGAGGGGAACTACCTGGAGTAACGGAAATGTTCCGTGTGTTGGTGGCACAGCAGCTAAGGATGTGATCCATGCGTTTCACTGTGTGTCAGTTGTACCCAGCTGAAAAGGGAAGGTTGGGAATGTGGCTCTATTAAGGAGCGTTTGCCTTGCATGCAGCAACCTTGGGTTCATTCTTAGCCCCCTCAGAGGAGTTGTAGGGTTGGAATCAAAGCCACAGCAAAGTGCTAGGAAGTATGAGATGACAAGGGTGATATAAATCAAGTACCAAATTCAGTGTACAAATGACAGCTGATGGAAGTGGGAAAGGCTTCGGGACAGCAGGTGAGGCACAGTGCACTCCATTCGGCAGGAATGGGGGGGCTGTAGGGGGACAGTGTGGGAGAAAGGTTTGAAAGGAAGGATGGGGCACACAAAGTCTGTGGAGGTGAAGTTACATGTGGATGTAGCTCCACTCTAACTCAGAAGGGCCCCGAGTCTGTCTTCACTGTAGGTGGATACAGAGGAGTTGAGTAAAGACTTTGTCTGTGGTGGTCTTGCCTCACAGCTGTGTCTGAGCTGCACAGAAAGTGTAGGGACCAGACAGAGAAAGAGCAGTAAAATTTTGAAACAGATCGCAGAATGAGTTCAGAAAACTGTGTTCCCAGTTCTTAGGAAGTGGAAACAGGAAAGTCAGGAGTTCAAAGTCATCTTCAGCTGTATAGTGAGCTTGAGGCCAACCTAGGCTACATGAGACCCTGCCTCAAACAGACAATCAAGAAAAGGCGCTGTAGGTGGCTCACTGGGACAAAGAAAACATGTTACCTCCCTTGTTTCTAGCCTCAAGCTCTGCTCTGAAAGCAGCCATCTTCAGTGTTAAAGCCTAGATTCTTTTTCGTTTTCGGATTTTATCAGTGCAATTGTGCATTCCTGGACTCTTATTCTTGGTGGTGTGTTGGTGAGATCCAGCCACTGATATGTGTGCTCTGGGCGGTTATTATCACTGCACAGTGGAGTACCCTGATGTGCCCTTACACCATTAGTTTACACTCGGCTTCACGGGCATTTGGTGGCTGCTAGGAAGAACACCCTGAGTATAGACTTAGGGTTGAAATTGCTGAGGTCACTCATGTCCAAGCTTCCATGGACGTGAGGATCTGGTCCCAAGTAGCTGATGTTAGATACCTTCGGCTGAGGTGGAGTTGAAGGGTTGGTACTAATTCCTTGGAGATAGTCTGAGTCAGACCCTGGCTTTGACAGATAACGACTGAAGAATGCAGTCTCACTGACAGAAATGGCTGAGTCAGTTTCTTTAAAGTGTGCATTTCTTTGCCTATTTTAATAGAAGTGCTGTGTATAGAAGATAGTAAGCATTTCCTCAGAGGCTCAAAGTTCTCATTACAAGCAGTGGTCACTCTATGCTTTCACATCCTGAGGCCAGTGTTCAGGGTCCTGCTCTCATGGTGCCTGATTGCTACTTTTTGCCTTAGTGTTTACATTCTTACAGCATTGACTTTTCTCTTTCACTTGGAGTGGTTGCATCCTCACTGAACCTGGAGTTCACCATTTCAGTTAGATTGGGCTGGTCAGTGAACCCCCGAAGTCCGTCTTTTTTTTTTGCATTCCCCCAGCTCTGGGGTTGCTCAGGGTCTAGCTCGTGTGTGTGTGTGTGTGTGTGTGTGTGTGTGCGCGCGCGTTGGAGATCTGAACACAGGCCCTCATCTTTCATAGCAAGCAAGCC
>LOJH01012938.1:0-12802 GCA_001685095.1 Ellobius talpinus | reverse complement strand
GCGCGCGCGTTGGAGATCTGAACACAGGCCCTCATCTTTCATAGCAAGCAAGCCCCCTCTTGCAGAGCGTGGTCCACGTAGTTCCACTGTTGGTACCCTCAGCCCTGCTCTAGGCTCTGGCTCTCCACCCCCTCACCACACTCTTTCCATTTCCAGAGTTACAACCCTCCTGGTCTACGTGTGTTAGAAAACCTTTACAGCTGTTAACAGAGTCACAACTTTTAATTTTGTAGTAATTGACAATTCTCAATGTTCCAATTTGTTTATTAGCCAGTAATCCATTTTTGTAGATGTTTCTGGGTGATGTCGCTAAAGCTAATTTTAAAGGATTTCTCCAGTGAGCACTCAGACAAATTACACATGGAATCATTTCTCAGATTAGTGTCTCTCTAGTAGTAAAAATATATAACCCAATTTTTGCTCTTATTTTCTTTTTATTAACACCACAGGAGATAGGAAAGCCTGTTTTTCCTACTGCCACACACTCAACACAACCCTTCTGGCAATTAATTCTCCATCACACAGCAACTAGGTGTGCTATAATTTCATTCCTTTAAACTGCTCTGCCTGGAGACAGCGCCGGATCCCATCGGTAAGGGTCGGCCAGCAAGACTCCTCCCCGCACCAGGTGCCAAGTACAGCCCCAGGTGGATGTGCTTCTGACCTTCCTGCTCTTAAACCTAGGGTCCCACAGGTTTTCCTCCCAGGGTTGATGGAATTTGCCAGGGGCTCAGATTACCCTACTACAAAAGATAGCATTGAATGGTCAAACACAAAGTGCAAGGAAGTGTGCATGGCTTCCATTCCCTCCCACGTACAACTTCGAGTGCGCAGCTCTCTGGAAGGTCTCCAACCCTAGCACACTTGGCCTTTACAGAGACTTCAGTACCTGGCTTAGCACACTGACACATCATTAGCACTGGTGACTGGGCCCTTGGCCTTCCTCCTCTACCCAGCATCAGCTGCCTAGTGGGCAGCCCCTCCCCTAAAGTCCTCGGCCATTGGTCTCCTCATCAGCATCCCAGAATCACCCTACTGCTCATGTACCTCCTGGGAGCCCTGTGCCCAGTATGGGGGGTGGGGCAGAGACCAACTGTACATTTCTTCTTTAATCACAGTGCCACACAGGCACCTGAGGACCCTGCATCAGCAACCCCAAGACATGCTTTTATTGCTTTTGTTCATGTAGACTGGTGCTCCCTAAATACGATGAGATTTGGGAAACAAGTTTTTATTAGAGACTGTAATTTGAAACACCATTGAATTAAGTTTTTCTTTAATATGTTGAGTAACTTTATCATTTTTCTCTTCATTCACTTTTCAGATAATGGTTTTCAGTGAGTTCCCACATGGATTTTTGTAAGAGCACAAGAGTAATGAAATATTTGAAGTACTTGATTCTGCGAATCATGAACAGTGACACAGATTCTACCTCTGTCAACCTTTATTTAAATCAGTGGATATTTATGTAAAAATGTTTAGTTTAGAAGAGCCCTACATATATATATTTTCATATATGTAAAAAAATTATGTATTAATAATAGTGCTTAACTGATATGATATGTGTATTTTTATTATTTACAACTAAAATTACTCCTTAAAAATGTTTATACTGTGAATTAATTTAATATACTCACATTATTCTTTTAATAATCTGTTTCTTATTGAGCCATAATATATGCATGTAAATATTCTTCCCTTATTTGGATGTGCTTGGTTTTCATACCTGTGTGTATAGCCTGTAGCATGATCAGCCAAGAGAATGGTCCATTTGCTGCTTTTTTTCTTAAGTAGCATCAATCCACATTTGCTGTCTATCATCCAGGGGAATATATTTAAATATAGTCTTAATAGCACAATTCTATTTTTTTAATAAAAGAAAGAGTTTATTTGAACTTATGGTTCCAGAGGAATAGAGTCCATCAGAGAAGTGTCAGGCAAAGCAGGAGGAGCAGGAAACTGAGTGATCACGTCTTTACCACAGCACAAAGAAGAGAGTGAACAGGAAGTAGGGAGAAACTGTACTCTGAAAGCCCTTCCCCCAGGAACATTCTTGCTCCGGTAAGTCTGTTCCTCCTAAACCTCCCCAAAGTGTTCAAGTATCTCACCTATGGGGTACATTTCTCATTCAAACCATCATGTTTTGTAAAGCCAAAAATTTAACTGCTAACATTTCTCTTTTTCCTGAGATATTTTTGTTATTTCTGAAGCTTCAGATCTACTGGAGATCAATAAATTCAGCTACTTGCTTGAAAATCATTTATATTACCATCAACTTTGAAGAACATTTCCCTGGATGTAGAATCCTAGTCTATAGGACAGTTTCCTTCACCGAGCCTTTTAAAAAGATAACTTTGTTTTATACCTAGTGACCTCACTAGCAGAACTCTTGATAAAGTAGTTATTACCATGTGTAATTAATTATTCCAATCTGGAAGAACTATGGTGGAAAAAAATACATTTATCTGATAAGACCGTATTATTTTGGCTCTTCACATGATACAATATTTTATTAGAATTAAGTTAAAATATATTCAGAGTTTTGTTAAATAATAAAATGGAAATTTGAGGCATTTTAACTAATTAAATTCCTCAACATACTAGTCTAAAATATCAGAATATGAAAATATATAATGTAAATGTAGAAAAATATTTTTGTTAAAAGTCCAATATGTATCTGATAATACCTATATGTGGCCTGTAACCATGTGTAATGTAACCTACTCTTTACGAATAGTATGTAAACACCATTCCTATGGCATATAAGCTGAAAACAGCTTCTTAGAAATTCACTTTCAAGGTTGTCAATTTAAAGAATTTAGGTGTATGCAAACGTTAAGGAAAGAGCAGAAGTCCAAAATAGAGTGTAAGTTACAAATACTAATCGTGTTTCAACTGTTCACATGTGAAGAAAATCCTCTCTTCAAACTAGATTTCATTATGACCAAGAAAGAATTTCAAAGTCAGCATAGACAGGTGAGAGATCAACCACGAACAACATGTTTTGTTTCTTCTTGGATTACTAAAGTGGGTTTTGTGTTCATGTCCATGGAGGCAGGTAGTGTTCTTTTGTAACTAGTGTGCCTGGGCGTTCAGGACGTGCCCCTGGCAATTATTTACTTCATATTTGAGTGCAGGACAATTTACTCTCCCACCATCTTTGGGATTTTATTCATTCTATCTCCTTTGAGTAAATTCATGTTTTATAGCAAAATGCCAAAGGGCGGGGGCATTTGCAATGTCGGTGGAAAATCTTTTAGTAAATACACATAAAAAAAATTTGTCCCCACCCTTTCCCCCAAATCAGCAGCAAGACACACTTCGTTAGTGTTCATTTTTAATGTTTTCTGTAATTATAAATGTGTCATTCTCATAATTGTTATTTTATAACCATCATGCTACAGGTTTTTAAAAAACTATTTTAATTTAAAGTACTGTTTTTTATAGATATTTATACTTTTGTTTTAAATAATTTTAAATCATGGAACTTGACTGTAGATTTAGCAATAAACATACCTATCAATTTGCTCTCTCTTTCTTTCCAATATGTTTTATAATTTTGTGTTGTAATATTCTTAATTCTGAAATTAAGTAGAATTTACTCAAATCGGACTTCATCATGATGGGGCTTGGGAAAATCCTTCAGCTTAGGTGCCAGCCACCTTTTAAAATAACTCATTTATTTCCAGTTAGTTCAAAATGTAAGTTCCTATTAGGCACACTGTGAGAAAAATGCATTAAGGTGTGTTTATAGTTACAAAGTCTCCTCACTGTAAATACTTTTTATGGGCAGTTGCCCTAACTCTGTGACATCTTCCCACCTCGTTGCAATCTATCACACACTCATACCTTCTCCCGCATTAGAAGATTCTACGGCTGTCGCTCTACCGCTGGCGCTAGTTAGCATCAGTCTTTTTATGTCAGGGTCTTTGGGGTCTGCACATTGTAGTTACCTGAAGGACTTCAAGGAAAACCTACGCATGAACATATACTCTACAACAAATAATGAGAATTTCCACGAATGGGGCACAGTCTTGCGCTTGATCGGGTTTGCAGGACTAAGCATGGACGACCTCCTAGGAGAGGGGCTGAAATATAATCAGACAGTGATTGGTCACCCCCATAACGGTCATGCTACTGTTGTATCAGTGGGCACATCATGCCTGGTTAAGACCACTGATGACAATCCTCCCTCAAGAGCCTGCGTAGAGAGCACTGTAGCCCATAGAATTTTGGCATGTTCTTTTCTCATTTCCATTCACTTCTAGGACATTTTTCTCTTACCTTGTTGACTTTGTGCACGTAATTTCTCTTGCTGCTCACTTGTAGTATTATTCCATTGTGATCAGATATAATTTAAGGACTTTAATTTCCTGTATCTATGAAGACTTGCCTTGTGCCCTACTATATGATCTATTTTAGAGAAAGGTCCATGGCTTGATCAACCTGTTCCTGAAGCCTCAGTTTCCTGGACTAGTCAGTGATAGCGGTGGGGCCCAACCTGCTTTTGGAAGCAGCTCTACTTCCCTTCCTCCCATCGGGAGCTGAGCAGCTGCAACTTGTTCTTACTTTCCTGGCAAAAATATTTAGTGTGCTGAAAGGAGATCTTAAGAAGCAGATGAATTCAGTGCAGAATTTGAGAACAGAGTCTCCATATAACGTCAGAAGATGGTAAAAGAGGAAGCAGGAGATTCAACAGTGCAGACAATGTGGTTTGGATGTAATTGGCCCCCATAAGCTCATAGGGAGTGGTACTATTCATTGGAGTAGGTATGACCCTGTTGGAAGTGTGTCACTGAGGGAGTGGACTCAGGTCTCCTGTGCTCAAGCTCATTGCGATACACAGACCACTTCCTGTTGCCTTCTGATGAAGATGTACTAGCACCATGTCTGCCTGCACGCCACACGCTTCCATTCCCACCATGATGATAATAGACCGAGCCTCTGAAACTAAGTGAGCCACCCCAATTCAGTGTTTTCCTTATAAGAGTCTCCGTGGTTAGGGTGTCTCTTCACAGCACCTTGTTATTCACAGCGATAGAAACCCTAATGAAGAAGTAAAAGCCTCACAAAAGAAAATTGTAGCAAATAAAAAATACAAGTATAAGTACATGTTTAGACCTCTGAGATACAGTCAAAAGACCAAACCTAAGAATCAGTGAGACTACAAGAAGGAGCTGAGTTAAACAATAAAGGCTTGGAGAATCTGTTAGTGTCTAAAAATATAGAAGAAAACATAGAGGGAATAAATAGGAAGGTGTCCTGCTTGAAGCCTTAGCTAGCTCAACAATACAAAGAAACAAGATACAAATAGGAAGTGAAGTCAAATCTCTATTTCCAAACTAAATAATCCTTCCTATCCTTAGAAGCCCTGAAGACTCCAGAGAACCTAGTTCTGAGAACACTTTGAGCAAAGGAGCTGGGCACAGAACTAACATAGAAAGCCAGTGGCTTGTGGCGCTGCTTTTATTATTTGATGATATTCCTATCCTACTTTGAAGAGAGATGGGTGAGTGGGACCCGTGAGTGCCTGGAGGGATTCGAGGAAAGTGAAAGGGCAGCCTATGTAAAATATGTAAGCAAATCCCAAATGTTCAACACCCCAAACCAAATCAACCACCAATAAATAGGCTGGTGAATTGAATAGGTAGTTTGCCAAAGAGGAAGTATAAATAGCAACACACACTTGAAAAATGCTCAGCGTCCTTGGCCATCAAGGAAGTATGAAGTTAGCACTGCCGTGAGACTCCAGCTTGCCCCAGTCAGCACAACTGTCAAGAAAACGTGACAGTACTGGGGAGAAGGAAAGAGACAACTCCTTACACACTGCTGGTGGGATGTTAGCTTGTACAGCTACGATGGACATCAGTGTGGAGCTTCTCCAAAAGTAAAATGTCAGAACATCTGGCCCAGCTGTGCTCCTGGGCATGAACCTGAAGGACTCCTAGTCAGTTCGCCACAGAATGTACATCCACGCTTATGGCTGCACGACTGGCAATAGGCAGGGTGTGGCACTAACCTAGACGTCAATCAGCAGATTAGCGAATAATGAAAATGTGGTGCGTATATACAATGGCCATAAACAAAGATGACATCATAGGTGAAAAGATTGGGTCAATCTTTTTAAAAAGCATATTAAACAGAGTGAGACTTAAAGAATTACATGTTTTCTTTGTATCTACATTTAAAACGGCATTTCTATATAAATTGTGTGTGTGTGTGTGTGTGTGTCACAGAGCTACAGTGGGACTTGGTGTTGGGAAAGGAGGAAGGAATAGAATGCATGTGACACAAAAGCAGAAAGAGAAATTATCAGGGTTTTAAGAAAGGATCTAGAAAGAATGAGGGAGAACAAAGCAGGGAGGGGAGGACAATAAACTATAATGCAGTATAATAATGCATATATATGAGCATATGCTAGGCCTCCTTCCTAGCATGTGTGAGGTCTGACATTCAATTCCCAATAACAAACACATAACTCAAGGCCATTTATTAGCCACAAAGGAAACCTAGGAAACGAAAGGGTTAAACTATTTTCTTTCTGGCCACAATAAAAAAATTAAATTAAAAGACAGGAATTCTAGCACTTGGGAACTAAACTCTTTCATAAATTTCCCTTGGATGAAAGAAATCATAAGAGACCAAATTTAGTGGAGTATGCAGGAGAATTGTAGTGGGTTCAAGGCCAGCGTAGTCTACAGTCCCAAAAAGCCAAAAATAAGAACAGAAATCATGAGAGAAATGAAATTATTTGGGATTTAGAATTAATGATAATGGACAGAATCATCTGGGGTACAAATGGTATGTCATCAGAAGACACACAACTTCAAATCCATTAGAAGAAAACCACTAGCAAACAAACATTTACCTGTATGTTAGAAAAATGCACAGCAACCTCCACTGCCTTCATTTACTGCCTGCTAAAAAACAAGACAGATAAAAAGGAAATCATAAAATCAGTCACAAAAAGTAAGATTAACAAAGTCAAGAATGGATGAAATGGGTGAGTTCCAAGAAAATTTAAAATGCTGAAATTTAGAATAAGAAATATGAAATTCAGATGGAACGATATATGATAAAGGTCTAGGATTTGAGTTTATAAACAAAGTGATGAGTTAGTATCTGGATGTTTCATGGATGCTGGCAGGAAACAAGATTCTGGGTCAGGGTTAAAGGCCTTTATCACTCATGGCACAGCAGTCACCATAAGCAGTAGTCTGCATTGATCTCTGACTCCCAAGCCCTGAGGCATGTAGAAAGAAACATATCAATCATTGCAGAGGTTCACAGCACAGCCTAGCTAGCAACACTGAGCTCTGCAAACTTGTCTCTTTCATAGCAGGTGCAAATAAGCCTGCTCTTTGTAGATAGTGCCTCACCCCTTAAGGCTGCTGCTTACCACAAGCACAGGGCTGAGACATGCCTGGGTAAGCATCCTGGAGGGCCTCACTTTACTGGATCACCCAAAGGATATGCAGGGGTGCTCAAAATACACAGAAAACTGTCTGGAGGATGAGCTGCTTCTTGGCCCTACATTTGGAAGACAAACTTGCAACTAGGGGTGTGTGTGTGTGTGTGTTTGTGTGTGTGTGTGTGTGAGAGAGAGAGAGAGAGAGTATGTGTGTGTGTACCCCCACTTCATTGGCCTCACTGTCTAATGGCCACCAGAGGCTGGAAGCAAACCTGTTTAATATTAAAGGCTGATTGCAATAGGATTCCCAGAATCAGACATAATTGACCTCTTTCATACCTCCCAAGGTCCCGGAAACAACTCTAGCTGTCGTAGGGAAAGGTAGTGGGTATCATCACTTGCACAGCTAGGATGTAGCCTAAAGTCTCTCCATTTCAGGCTGTGTTGTCAAATAGCTCTAGATCATCATTACATTATCTGGGTAAGAAACATGGGCAGTGTCTGTCACTGGCCAAATTTAGCCTTTTCAACCATACATGATACAACTCAAGTGTGACGGTAAATCTTGTCAGCTTGATGGGCTTTAGAATCACCGTGGAAACCAACCAACCTCTGGGCTTGTCTGTGAGGGAATTTCTATATAGAGTTAAATGTGGTGGGACCATCCACCCTAAATGTGGGTAGCACTATTACATGGGCTGGGTCCTGGACAAAATAACCCCAGCATTTATCACTGCTTCCTGACTGTGGATGTCACTTGACCAGCTGCCTCAGACTCCTCATACTGTGCCTTCTCTGTCCAGCTGTGAGCCAAAGTCAGGCATTTTATCACAGAAACAAGGACAGAAACTAATACACTGGGCAGCTCTGCAGTCAGAAGCTGATGAATTTGCAATCGGTTAGAAAAACATTATGCTAGTCTGTGTTTGGATGTGTACAAGGTAGAGGCCATGGATGGTAGTAGCCTTCCACTTACAGCATTTAGGGGGAGCAATGGTTAAAGAATGGTCATGCCCCACATAAGTTTGTTTTCAGGCCAGAACAGCAGCAGGTTGGATGTGGCGGCAGGTTGGATGTGGTGGGAGGTTGGATGGTGGCAGCAGGTTGGAGGGTAGCGGCGGGTTGGACATAGTGGCGGATTGGATGGCAAGCCATTGTAGTTTCCTGATTCAGGCCCACCATGTGATGAGCTAGGAAACTGCAGTGCTGGATCTGGGAGTAAAAAGAGCATTCACTGCTACTGAGTTGGAGCCATCAAAGGATGCTGATTTGGAATCAAACAATGTCCGGGTCTGATCCATTCTGTCTCAGCACCAAAAAGGTCTGACAGGGAATACAGCCTCCCTTTTGGTGGTCTGTTTCTTTAGGTGCATAATAAAGCTGCACACACTGCTCCTGAGAGCCCTGCCCTGGTCAGCAGCCTCTGCACTTCTGGGCTACCAGCCACTTCTGCTGGTGGAGCAGTGAGAACACTCCCAAGCAGGGCGCTGCGGCTAAGTCTCCCAGCCCACAGGACACTGGAGGCCCTCTTACCAGATCTTGGCTCACACACTGGCGACAAATGGCATACAGTTTGTCCCACTGACTTATCTCTTGCTTTAGGCTGTGAATGGCATAATCCTTGATGAGAAATAGAGAAAAGATGTGTAGCTGGAGATCTTCTGCCAACACTTAGAATGTTGCTTTTATTATTGTATGCATAAAGTTTAGGTCTTAAAGGAGACCCTGAAACATCTGCTCTACTAAACCAGCAATTCCTAACTGCACTCTAAACAAGTGGCCTTGTACCCACAGAGAAGGGTGGTCCTCACCTCACATCAAGGAAATGTCTCTTTACAACAGTGGGGGATTACTACAGAAAACCACAACCAATCAAAATGCAGAGTTGTGGAGACCACACCCAACTGATCCATCTCCAAATCAACTCCTACACCTAAGGCTCAGGAAACATTTTAGAAGAGGGGCCAGAAAGACTACAGAAGTCAGAGGAACAGGGAGTTTGCTATGAGATTGTAACTCTTAGAAATGTCTGAAGTGACACCCATGAAGTGTCTGCAACATTACTGCCTAAACATGAGTTGTATAAGGATGAAACCAATAGCTAATTTTCAGTGTTCAATTCAACGGTATCAAGCATATGCATAATGTTAAACAGCTACCACCACTTCCCATTTCCTGAGCTGTTTTTTAATCTTTTTATTTATTCTTTGCATTCTTCATGTCATGCCTCTCCTTCCCATTCATTTCCTGTCCCCCATGTAGCCACCCTCTGCCCTTGCAGCTCCTCCCAGATGAAATTTAAAAGAAAAAGAAAAGAACAAACAATCTCTTCATAGAGGCTGTAGCGTGACACAGTGTAGCGTGACACAGACATACAGTAAACCCGTTTATCCATATATCTTTACTTGCAAGTGTTCATTGCAAAGAGCCATTGGCCTGGCTCAAGACCTCTGGTTTTGGCTACACCTTTGATGCTGGGCCCTCGCTGGAACTCTTCTTGATTATCCCTGTGTTGTGGAAATTCTGCAGCTTTGGGTCTGCAGGTCCCTTCACATGCTCCAGCAGATGACAGATGGGGTAGATGTTGGGGTAGGGCAACCCTAATCCTGGTTTTGGGCCTGGGCAGTTGCAGGGTTGGTTAGCCAGCCCACTCTCCCTTGTCCTCACCACTAGGGTGAGATCTCCTGCATTGCCCTGGAGAGTTAGCCCCTTGCAGCCCTGACCTGGGGGCGGGGCCGGCTCTCCTGCCCTCAGGGTTGGATCTCCCAGACCTGCACCTTCAGGGCCAACTCTACTGTGTTGTCTGGCGTGATGCAGGGGCCACTCTCCCCCCCCCAGAGGCCGGAGCAGGAGCTCCTGGTCTTATTTCAGGGCCAGATCTCCCACCTGGCTTAGGCATTGATGGGGGCAGGCGTCTCTCTCCTACCCATGCTGCCACATGGCAGGTGAGTAATGGGGACAGCTCTTCCATGCTCACAATATCAGGCCTGGTTCGCCCACACCTCTGCCAATGGGGTTAATGCTACTGTGCTGCCCAGGCCAGGTGCAGGGCCTGCTCTCATAAGTGTTGCGGCTGGTGGCAGGCAGGGTCAGCTCTCCCACCTACCTCAGGCATTGATGGGCAAGGGGGAGGAATTTCTTCCCTTCCATGCTGTCTCGTGCCAGGAGAGTAGTGAGGACAGCTCATGACTTCGGGGCTGGCTTACCCACACCTCAGCCAACAGTATTGGCTCTACTGTGCTGCCCAGGTGAGGTGCAGGGCCTGCCCTCCAGAGTCCTGGTGACTGACAGGGGTAGCTCTCCTGCCCTTCTGACCTCAGGGCCAACTCTCCCACCTGCCTCAGGCACTGAAGGTTGGGGGGGTTAGGGCATCTCTCCCCTGCCAAAGCCACCACATGACAGATGAGAAATGGAGACAGCTCTCCCATACTGACATCTTCGGGGTTGGTTCACATGTTTCATTCTTATCTGTCATCCTTATATGTCTTTTTGTTAGTATGAACTATGAACCAGTATGCTTGAAAAGCCAGAAGAAAGATATTTTGACAAACATGCCACCTTCCAAACAAGAAAATTTAAGAACCACTTCGAGAACTTCCGTTAGTCTGCAGCCATACCACCCGGAATGTGTGGGAGCTGGTCTGAAAGTTTCTGTTATTCTGGCATGAGCTCAACAGTCCCTCGTTGACATTCCACCGTTGATGGTGTATAGTCAGAAGTCCAGGCAAACAGCTCAAAGGTTTATCAAGGTTTCCTATTAGCTTCTGATTTGAGTTCTGATACATAAAGTCCATCACTAGAACACTCTAATATGGGCATCAGCTCTCTAGAATATTTAATAGCACATAAGTTGCCGTATTTGTCTTACAAAATGAAAAGTCAGTAGACCTACTCTTACGTAAATTTGAATTTTAACAGTGGTTCTTGTGCAGCTGGCACAAACATCAAGAGTACAAATGTATCAAGAAAAAGACTCCGATTATATGTTCTGCGCAGATTTCATTTTGACCTTCTAGACTTTTCTAGTGCTACTAAACTAAAGTCAAAGGAACCTGATCAACTCTTTCATCATTATTTTTTCCTTTTAAATCTTTTAAAAAATTATTTATCTATTACTTTTATTTTATGTGCATTATTGTTTTGCTTACATGTATGTCTGTGTGAGGGCGTCAGATCCTCTGAAAATGGAGTTACAGACAGTTGTGAGCTGCCATGCGGTTGCTGGGAATTGATTCCAGTTCCTCTGGAAGAGCAGCCAGAGCTCTTAACTGCTGAGCCATCTCTCTAGCTTTCCCCTCCCCCCTTTTTTAATTTGGAGTAAAGCAGATATAGTTTAGATTACGTGTAACCCTCACCAGTGAAACAACACTTATGCTCTCAAAAAGCCACAACCAAATTTTATTCTGGCATTTAATTGAAATATTTATCCAGGGCGGGGTGGTGCTAACACATGCCTTTATTCCCGGAATTCTGGAGATAGAGGCAGGCAAATGCTGAGTTTGAGGTCAGCCTGGTCTATAGAGGGAGTTCCAGGACACCCAGTGATACACAGAGAAACCCTGTCTCAAAACACCAAAACCAACATAACAAAAGTTATCCAGAAAAACTCAGTTTAGTAAGTCACCACAATCTAGGACCTCCAATATCAGTTTCTTCTAAGTCATGCGCGCTGCCAGCATGGGAATTATTGGTCCTGTTTGGGGCACTGGGACCTTTGATTCATTATGGAGCATATGTTAGGTTTTAGGTTGGCTCTCTGCATCTTTTGTCACAGAAGAATTTTGCTTTGTTTAGTATTTAATAAGAAGACTAACTTAATTTTGGGGTCTTTGTATTCGTAGCAACAAAAGGACAGTGGAACTGATTTCCAAGGCTTCCGTTGAAATAGCCAAACAGTATGAAGTTAAGTCTTACTGTTTCCGACTAACTCACATCAGGAAAAGATGATTCTCCTTCAGGTATCAAAGGCAATATTTAATTTTATTATGAGTAGGGACAATGATGACCAATATCACTGTGTTCAGATGCACTGAAACTCAACAATGTAATTTAGCTTTTCTATCTCAGGAGGGACATCTTTCCACTTGTACGACTCGGGAGTCCCAGATCCATTAGCTGACCATTGAGCGAAACCCCTCAATGGTCTAGGTCACGAGTTAGTGACTAGTTCATGCAAGTATCGGGACCTGACTTGGCGTCCCAAAGGGGTGGTCACTGATGGTCTTGGCTTCTTGCCCCTTGCAAGGTGCACCTCGACCCTTGCCCTCAGTCCCCGGTCTGACCGTTCCCGCAGCGGAGAGGGTAATGGTACTTCCCGTAAGGTGCCCTGGACTAACTCCTGGTTTGGGGTCGGTGCGGAACCTTCCTCAGCGCGCCATTCGAGCTCGGCGG
>LOJH01012937.1:0-13836 GCA_001685095.1 Ellobius talpinus | reverse complement strand
TCTCTCTCTCTCTCTCTCTCTCTCTCTCTCTCTCTCCCTCTCTCTCTCTCCTTTACTTGCTTCCTGTCTGCCATGAACAGCCTTTCCTCCCTTACCTCCTCACATTCCTGAACCCATGATGCTCTGCCTCACCACAAGCCCAGAATGAACATGGCCAAAAGCATGGACAGAAATCTCTAGTACTGTGAACTAAAATGAATCCTATTTCCTCCAAGTTGTTTATGTCATAATCACAGTAATGAGAAAAATCACGAATGTGCATTGCAGGGTGTAGTGGGGTGTACAGTGGAAGGCTGGCCTGTAGGGAGGGTGGGATGCAGGGGACAGGGGAGAGGTGCCTCAGATAGAGGCTGACCTCAACAGATAGAGTGACCTGGATCAGATGGTGTTGTTAGGAAATGTGCCCCACTTTCTCCTGAAGATAAGCAAGGAATTCTCACCAAAAAAAGCTTTTTGGGTCTTGTCTGGTCTTGGTCAGCTTTCCTTTGTTCAGTGAGTCAGTCTGGCCTCTCTTCTCTTCTTCTGACAGACCTTCCTCTCCACAAATCTTCCTCTCTAGCTAAACCCCATCACACTCAGAGTGCAGAGCATGATTCAGGGAAGAAACAAAGAAAAACGTCTCTGACTCCGGAAAGGTTGCCCGTGGGTACGTAGCAAAGCAAGGGTCTCTTTTGCCTCTCCTCAGCAGAAAGAAGCACTTAGGGCCCTGACAGGTGCTGAGAGCTCTGGGGAGATGTGCCTTGCAAACACGTGGACCTGAGTCAAATTCCCCAGTGCCCAGTGCCCATAAAAAAAGCTGGTGATGGCTGTGAAGGGCGTCCATATGGCAAGATACCCCTACAAGTGTCATAGTGGCACTCAGATTTTGGTGGTGACCAACAGCTGTCTAAACTGAACTCAAGAGCCACTGAGGAGGAGGGAAGTGCATGCCTGGTAATGGAAAGCTGGTGACTAGCTAGGGCCGGTGAGGTCATGGATCTTAGAGGGGACCCTTATACTGACTGTCACTTTACTAAACGAGCATGGTTCCTAACTGCATTCTAAATACTTATCCTTATATCCACAGGTAAGTGTAGCTCTCATCCCTCACCAAAGAAGCTTCTCAGTACAGCAGTTAGAGACCATTACAAAAAAACCAAAACTGGTCAAAATGCAAAGAACAGCTGATCATGAGGGACCCAGGTCCAGTGCGTACATCTATAAAGCAGCTCTGGCTTCTGAGGCTTAGGGAACATCACAGAAGATGAGCCAGAAAGATTCTAAGAGCCAGAGGACCAGACAATCTGCTATAAGACTGTCTCCTAGAAATGACAGGGAAGCTACACTTATGATTCTTCAACAATATGGTTGCCTAAACAAGACCTGAACAAGGACAGTACCAACAGACATGCTCATGTGGAAATGGGAAGTCTCACAGGATTCCACCTCTAGACAAAGAACTATATTAAGGGATACTGGTAGCAGAAGTAGTCTTCCCCCAGGCAGGACCCCACTCCCCCACCGTGGGTTATCCAACACCAAGTGGTAAGCCCTGGACCATGTACATGCAAGCAATATTGAACCAACCAAGAAGAGGAAGCCAGGAATTTGAGAGAGAGAGAGAGAGAGAGAGAGACAAACAGACAGGCAGGCAGACAGACAGAAGGGGGCATAGGAGGAGTTGGAAGAAAAGGAATGAAGGTAAGTGATGTAATTATATTTTAATAAAAAAAGAAAAAATAAGCAGTTGAAAATGCAAACTTCCAGGGAGGTGGGGAAAAGCTGGATGTGGTGGTGTGCCCTTACAATTCCAGCACTTGGGAAGCTGGGACAGAAGATCCCTGGGCTTTACTGGCCAACTAATTTTATGTACTTGATGAGTTCCAGGCTCATAAGAAATCCTGTCTTAAAAACCAAGGTAGGTGATACCTAAGGAAGCACACCCGAGGTTACTCTCCGGTTTCCAAATACAGACACACACACACAGAAAATTGCTGAGAGGCCCTTCAGAATGTATCTCAATTCAGCATCCCCAGGTTCCATAGCAGCACCCGAAGTGTCTGGGGAAGCTCACTCCACTCTTGTGATCTGAATGGAACAGCCGGGCTCCTGTGACCCACTCTTGGTGGGAGGAGGATGAGTCAACATTTTACCACTCCATCCTGACTCAGCACTTAATTCCCTATGTGATAGTCATTGAAGGGTTCATTTGTAGATCTTGTGACCCTATCCAAGGCCAGTTCCACAGAGGCAGGAACATGGAATAGTTTACCCGCCATATTGTTGTCACACCAGCAATAGGTAGGCACTTGTTGGAGCAGATATAATCGATGGCTAGATTTTAATCTCCATCTATATGGGGAGGGGTTATCAAGAACAAGGGAGTTGGCTATGAAGGATAATTTGCTGTAGATACCATGCTTAGTTTAACTGTCTCCATTGGGGGCTTGTTAGCACACTAAAGATATTTTTAAAAATCACATAATTAACCTTGGGAATTAATAAGTGAACTAAACACATTGCTTCCACTTAGTTTGGAACTGTCTCTGGATGTCCTAACCTCCCTAATGAGGACGGAGGCCATCATTTAAATAACAAGCCAGTAGCTACAGTGTGACTCCTATCTGGCTTGGCCAGTCCACTGGCTACAGTTTTCTCTGCAGAACTGACTTGGGTTTTGGGGAGGAGGGACTCAAACACACTTATGTGCATTTTTCTTTTTCTTCACTCAGAGTCCTTGGGCTTTTGGATATGAGAGCCTTTTATTTCTTAAACAACAACAAAACAGCAGCTTTTGTAAAAACAAAGTGGATACAACACAGAAAAGTGAGGATTGTATGGGAATTAGAAAGAAGTCTTGGGCCTATCTGCTTGTACCTTCCAGGGATGAGCCATACTTTTTGGTGTGGAAACGTCCCGTATCCAGGCAAAAGTCAATTCTCCCTTCATCTCGCGACACAGGATTGAATGTGTTCAGAGCTTATTTTTGAAGTAAGTTTTCTGTTTTTCTTTATTTTTCTACCTCACCCCTGTCTTCTTCCTTTTGGGTTTTCAGCACATATTCACTGTATCCCCGCAGGAAAAGCACAGCCAGCAGAGAGGAGGGAGCTCCAAGAGCTGGTCTATGACACACAGGATGCAATGCACCCAGGAACTCCCAAAAGACTGAAAAGTCCCATCTAGCCTTGGCCTACGTCCCCTCTGCTCTGGTCCCAGCTCTGTGGAATCCAGGCTGTGCATGCATGTTTGACTTAAAGTGGCCTTGTGTGGGTCTCTGCAATGGGAGCAGATTCCTGAGACTCAGAATTTCATGTCAGAGATAGGGTACTGCTAAGTCAGGGTAGCAGTGGCTCCTTAGAGAATGACTGTTGTTAAAGCCAGACATGGGTTAGGCTGAGGAATGGATCCCAGAGGTCACCTCACTGTGTGGCCACCTTCCTTTTGGGTCCATCTTGCCCCTAGACAAGAAGCCACTGGAGAACTGGGTCCTCTTCTTGTTTCCTCTTGTATTACATCCTTGTGAAAAGACAAGCACCTTCTTGTTGACAAACCTGGACCCCCATGGCTTTTGATTTCTTCCAAGCCTTCTGGAGTGTCACTGTGGCAGTGGGGACCCTGGAAGCCTTGTCCTGCTTCTGCACCAGCACTTCCTCTTCAACTGTCCAGATGTTCCTGACCGTTGCCCTTTCAAAGTCCCTGCCCTTTAACTTATTGTCAGGTGCAGACAGTTGGGATTTTCCTTAAGGGGTCTCTTTCATTTCTCTTCCCTGGAATCACTCCCCTCATGGTGCTTGGTCAGGAATTGAGAAGAAGCCTTGTGGGTGGTTTGCAGCACTGCTGCTGCCAGCCCATGGCAAACCTACCATGTACAGGTACTGGGGTACCAGAGGACCTTGTCTGCCTGTCCAGTACTGCACCTCTGATAACACCTGGTCACCAATGGGATCTGGGAGGCTCAGGCACACTCAACATTATGGTAAACATAACTCCTCTGAAGGGCTTTGCCCAAACAGTTTCTTCTGCCATCTTTTCATTAGATTCCTGTTCATCAAAGCAGGGAGGATGTTCTCAGTTCCCAGTTACAAATGGGGATATTGAGGCCTTGTTGAACAAGTAATACACAGTCATGGACAGCAGAGCCAGGAATGTGTCCTCACGTGGACAATTACTCAGACTTCTTCTTGATCTTGATGGCCATTCCCTGGACTTCAAGACTTCGATCATCTTCAGGCAAGGGTGTGGCCTAACACCTTGAGGACCAGCTTCAGTTCCTGAGCTGCATATCTAGAGATCTCGCCTTCATACCCTGTGCCCAGTCCTTTCCCCATACTTGAACATGTCCATGTC
The DNA here is from genome assembly GCA_001685095.1 of Ellobius talpinus. Classification (NCBI taxonomy): domain Eukaryota; kingdom Metazoa; phylum Chordata; class Mammalia; order Rodentia; family Cricetidae; genus Ellobius; species Ellobius talpinus. The sequence goes on along the minus strand of LOJH01012937.1, from coordinate 9,510 downwards.
CTAGCCTCAGAGGATGGCAATGGGAGCCTGGTCCAGGGACCTCCCACTCCCAGGCCTTCCTCACCAGCTTCTCCAAGGTAGTGTCTCTTTTAAGGGTGCTTTTAAGAACTGTCTTCATCTCCAAGATGCAGTGAGTCTGCCAGCGGCCAGGCTGTCTCCTGGAGAGCAGGAGGCTCTTATGCATCCTCGGTTCCCCTCTTGGGGTAAGGAGCTCCATGTGGCCTTTGTTATCTTCAGAGATATTATCGGATGCATCAGTCTCCTCTGGGTGGTCTCTCTCTCTCTCTCTCTCTCACTCTCTCTTTCTCTTCATGTTGTGTATGCATATGAGTGCTTGGATGCCAGAGGTTCAGCATAGGGATCCTCAGGAGCCATCCACTTTGTTTTTTGAGACAAGGTTTCTTACTGAGCTTGTAGCTCATTGATTCAGCTAGGAGGGGTGTGTAGAGAGCCTCAGGGACCCTCCTCTTCCAACACTAGGATCACAAATATGTGTTATATGCCTGGCATTTTATGTGGGTGACAAAAATTGAACTTGGATTCTCTTGCAGCAGTGACATGAATATTACCACCTGGGCCATTTCCTTCAGTTGCTTCTTAGTGGTCTCTTGAAGAGACCTTGGCCTCCCAGAAAGCCCCCTCTGAGCACTTATACAGTCCTCCCTGGGGTCTTGACATTCAGGACTGAGTGTCCTCTTGGGCCTTTGGGGCTGTGCTAAGCTTGGAAAGGGGGTGGGGGAGGAGGCTTCTACCTACCCACTTCCCAGGCAGCTGCTGAACAAATCCAGGGAGTTAATAGGAACCACACAAAGCTTTTGATTTGCTTCAGAGATCAAGGGTCAGCCTGAATAACTCATTAATTAACCGAGCAAGGCTTCCTGCTATTGACAAGGTCTGGGAGCTCAGCCTGGGAGCAGACCTCACATCCTGCAGCTGAAGACCATCCCCCCACCCCGGCCTCTCCCCCTTCACTCACTTCTGCTAGGTGCCCAGCGGTCAGACATATCCTCAGATCTCTGTCTACCATGAGGCTCTCGCCTGACAGGACTGTGAACCATGACCTGTGCTTTGAAGCTCGACCTACAAGCTGCCTTCAGCATCCCATCTCTGCCTACTCCTCTCCAGCCCACACTGGCATAACATCCGATGCTGCGAGCATCCAGGCGCAATCTTGCTCCCACACACCTCCATGTCTGTCACCAGGGAGAGAGGATGATGAGCTGATTCACACCAAGGTGTCAGGCTGGGGGTGTGGGGAGAATGGGCGGGTGGGTGGTAATTTCATTTTAATAAGGGTCATGTTTGAATTGCAACAGTGTAATCTCTGATGGTGGGATCAGGCATCAAAAGCAGGATCGACAGTAGGCACATTTGGCAAGGGGTCCCCGACTCCATGACCACTAACTAAGGTTATGTATGGAGGTGGTGGCCATCTATGCTAGCTGCAGGAGCTGCTCCATCTCTAGGCTGTCTTTGTCCCATTAGAACTCAGCTTCTTCCATACAGATGAGCAAGCTTGGCATCTCCACCTCTGTTCTTGGTACCACTTTTTCAAACAGACATTGGAAGCCCCCAAATTTGCAGGTTTTTATTTTTTATTTTTATTTTTTTTGGTTGTTGTTATTCTAACTAGGACATACCACAAGAAGAAACACCTCTATGGAAAAGCCTGTCTCTCTCATTCAAATTTCCCTGGAGAGAGCACCCAGTTGTCACAAACCAGTGCACATGAAGGAATACTGAGTGAAAGAGATAGGATGTTTCTTATTTTGGTGTGGATTAGGATCTTTAGCCTACTGTTTGGGGGGACCAAGCATCTCTGCGATGACTTTCAGAGCTCACCCCACTGGCTGACATTTGTAGAGCCTATTGCTGTTTGCAGAGCCAGCAGTTCCTTGAAGGGCTAGTCACTGGTTTTAGAACCTGCACTGTGGAGTCTGTTGTTTGCAGACCCGGAGCATTGCAATGCAGAGCTCATCACTGCCTGCAAAGCTTGCTGCCACTTGTAAAGTTTTGGGGGTGTTGCAGAGGCTGATATTGCTTATGGAACTCTATCAGGGTTGCAGACCCCATGGCAAGTGTGTAGAGCCGGTTGTTTGCAGAAGCACTCTGCCTTCAGACTTCTTCATTTGCTATGAAGCCAATGCAGTACATAGAACCAACCCCCTGCCTTTTGTAGAGGATGTTTTCGAAGGCTGAGCTCATCGGTATCCATAAGGCTTGTTGTTCTCTTCCAAACTTGATTTTGTTTGTCAAGAACCACGATTTCTTCACATACAAATGTGGATCAGAGACCATGATGCTATTTCTGATTCTCACATTGCATGCGCGTTCATTACTGATAAAGATTTTCTGGGGTACCATCGGATTCTACCTACTTTGCCTGAACTTTCTGTAGTGTGGTGAATTTTCAAGAGCATGAGGCCAAGCCATTAGGCTTTGAAGTGGTTTTTTGTTTTTTTTTTGTTTTGTTTTTTTTTGTACTTAGAGGTTTGGGATTCTCTCTACCATAGCTACTGCATGTAGAGACCATATCACAGCCCCCCCCCCAGGTCTTAGTATGTCTCAGCCACAAAGCTGGGCTCACATTTAGATTCTATTTACTATATCAAGCCAAAAATTCTTAGAATCCTCTTCCCTACAGATCTAATGGCATACATAATCAAACCTCCCATCTTTCTGGCTCTGAGTCCTTGGACTTCCAGTAGGTTCAGATTCTCTTTGCATCTGTCTCTGTTTACCTGCTCAGCACAGGGACCTGGATGTTTCATGTCCATAGTCAGCACAGGACTTGTGACTATGACTCAGGTTCTGAGAGGATGAAGACTCTGCAGGGGTTTGCACCACATATGAACCCTACTCTGCGCTGCGGACCTAAGACCTCAGAGCCTACTGTGCTGGTTTAAAAGAAATGGCTCCCATAGGAAGTGGGACTATTAGGAGGTGTGGCCTTGTTAGATTAGGTGTGGTCTTGTTGGAGGAAGTGTGTCACCATGGAGGTGGACTTTGAAGTCTCTTATATGCTCAAGCCACACCTAGTAAGACAGATCAATTGCTGCTGCCTGCAGGATCAAGATGTAGCAGCTCTTTCTCCAGCACCAGATCTGCCTGGACGCTGCCATGCTCCTTGTCACGATGATCATGGGCTGCACCTCTGAACTATAAGCCACCTCAATTAAACGTTTTTTTTTAATAAAGTTGCTGTGGTCATGGTGTCTCTTCACAGCAATAGAAACCCTAACTAAGACACCAACCATACATGCTGTCTCTGGTTGCTCTGTTTTACTGGACTTTTCTTGGGTCTGGAAGGAACTGGTGAGGGTCCTGGGTACTCAGTATGCATGGGTGTCTTTAGCTGTGTGTGGTAGACTCCAACCCACTCTAGACACCTTTAGACATTCAGTTCTCAACACTGCACCAACTGAGAAACACTGTGCCAGGACGAGGCTGTTGTGTAGACACAATCACACACACACACACACACACAAACACACGCACAAACACACGCACACAAGCACATCTACATGTATTCCTGAAAGACAAGGTTGGATGCCATGGTTTGGATTTTACCAAATTGAAAGCTTCTAGAAAACCATAGGAAGATCGAAATGCAATTTCTAGATAGTTCTTACACAAAGGTAGCAGTTTGCCTTCTCTTTTCATAGAAGTTTTAGCAGAGAGATGGGCTGGGAGGATCAACCCGATGCCACGGTGCTTCCTCTGGAAGTCTTCTGAGAACCACCACTGCCTACGGTGTACCATGTCTGAGTGCGTGCTTGTATGGATCTTAACCCAAAGGTTTTCTGCTCCCAGGAAGGCTGTGGTATAAAAACTACAGTCAAGCGATGTTCTTCCTCTGCATACGAGGAGTTCATTGAACGACTCCCTGGACACACTGGTAATGGAACATGAGCCTTAGCAAGCAACACGGCAACATGGCTCCTATGCTGGATGAAGGCCTCCTGATTGCCCTTGTTCCTTTCCCAGGAGCCCCCTTGAGGTCCCAGCTGAAAGCTTTTCTGGGTAGTTCCTAACAGCCACCAGTACTAGATTTTTCCAGCATTCTTTGCCTTCATACCCTGGAACAGCCAAAGGTTTGGCTTATAGAACACGTCCACAGAGCTAGCTGGAAGCAAATGCCTTTCTTTTCCAAATCCCCCCTTTCCATCCTTTGTTCTTAGGAGAAGGCTCTGGATATACCTCACTGTTGGCTTTGTCCACCCGGCCTGAGGCGGGAGCTCTGCTGCTCTGGAGATAATTCAGAGTGCTAATGGCATACAGATGCAGGCTAATTCATGTGCACATACACAAATTAGGCTGCAATTATCACAGGAACTATTTGCTAATGCTGGTTACCATTTGAACCATTACTCAGCATTGGTTACCACAGACGGCTGGTCAATATGGCTCAGCATGAGGCCTGCCTCTCAGCCGGTTGTGGATGCTAACAGAAACACGCAGCTGTGGGCTGATTTGAAGGAGGAGGTGGGTCTCTCAAGGTTTGTGGCGTGAATGGAACAAGCCTTCTGGAAAATGACAGCAGGATCCCACAGGGGTGAGTAGTCAGCAATGTGTGCTGTGTAAAACCACAGGTTCTGCATGTGGAAGGTCAAGAGTGCAAGGCACATGCTGCGTTCATAGCATTCAATAGTAATTCCCTGGCTGACTACAGGGGGCCCAGGGAAGCGAGGGGCTCGGGAAGAAAACAGTACTCGTAAGCCAAGAGCCAGCGAGGAAGTAACTGGTTACCCATGGATATGGAGGCTAACTCACTGGGTTTATCAGGCACCCCTGGGGAGACAGGTTTTGAGCTTGCTTGTCAAAGGATGTTTGAATTTTGGTGAGAGGAGGGGCTGCATCATGGTAGCCAGGACCGGAATCTGAACAACACAGTTGTACAGGAGAGAGGCTTACATGGAAGAATGGACCATGGTTGCTAACTCACAGCAGTAACTTCTCACTGGGTGGCCTCCATTACCTTGCTATACCTCTGCCAGCCTGCAGAAGAAGCATTCTGTAGGGAACTGGGTGGAATTTTGAACGGGTGATAAGTGATGAGCTCTGAGGTCACAGGTATGTGCTGGTCAGAATGGAATTAGAACCTGGCTTACGGCTATTGTGAAAGCCAAAGCATGACTCAGGTTACCTATAGGGGTGGTTACAGTGGCACTGATGAGTAAGTGGTTGGTCTAGAGCAATTGGGTGAAGGGGCAGGACAAAGGCTGAGGTGTTCTCTTACCATGAGTACCCAAAGACCCTAGAGAAGGGAGGAGGAGGACCTAGGTGGTTTATCCCTTATATATTTGGCTGTCCTCTCCTAGATGGGCTTCACTGGCTTTTCTGCCAGTCTCAGGCAGGGGAAAGGCAGCTCAATTATCCCTGGGGTTGCTCTGGCCCCCGGAGCACAGCTTGTCTGACTTCCCTTTGGGCGGTGAGCTAGGGTTCTAATGGCTGGCTGTGGATGCTGCAGCTCCTTTCATCAGCCTTACTGCTGCTCCCTTGGAGGCCTTCCTGGCTGGTCTGCTGTCTGCAGGCCCTGCAGGGATCCTTTTACTCCTTTGGTAACCCTTCCCTGCAGACATGCCTGAGATCTGTGATTGGGCAGCTGGGCTGCCTCCCAGCCACCTGAGACTAGAGTTCATTGTCCTCACCAGAAGGCTAATACCTCAGCTGGGCTCATATCCATCCTTCTACAATGGAGAGGCACTAAGGCCCCAGGTTTGTTAGAGGAGGGGAGGGAGATTGTGCAGAGATGCTCACCAGGTCCTCCAGGAGGAAAGCAAAAAGACAGTGTACAGGGCAGATAGTCTGATTCTAAATTAGATGGTGTGAGGCACTCATTGAATAGCAACAAATGGAAATGCCAAATTATTAATACATGGAAATGCATACAATGGAGCCCGACCTGTAACCTGGGAGGACAACATGAGAAGACCCCCTTAGGTCCTCAGAGAGTTCCTTTCCAGGAGACACAAAAGGCCACAGAAGTCCTTAGAAAATATTTTCATGAAATAGGGTCCATGTGAGACCAGTGACCTCATTTTCAGAGGCAAAATAAAAATGCAGAGCCCCTAGTTCAAACATAACGGGGACTTTGAGATGGTGACAGAGGGTCATTAATTTAGGTACGAGCCTTTCTGACTATGTGGGGTTTTGTGGGAGTAGATAGGTCACATGCCTGTGAATTTGGACTTGACTACAGCAGACGAGAAGTGGCCGTTAGGAGCACCCTATTGGGGCTGTCTGAGAACTCAACAAGTACTCAAGCGCCCTTCTCTTCACAGGCCTCTGTAGATCCCATGGACTTGGAAGAAGGAATGTAATGAATCTCTGAAGTTTCCAGAAGAGGACCCTGGGGCACAGGGATCCTGAATCCTTTCCTTAAAGCCTCTAAGGAGGCAAAGATGAAGCCGTCTTTAGACTGGGATGCACAGGCTTTACCTCCCCTGCTCTGTCCTTGGACTCCAGGACTCCAGCCACTTAGGATCACTTTGGTTCCAGACATCTTTGCTTGGAGAGATATGCCCAGGACAAAGACCTCTGACATTTGCCGGCGCCCTTCCCTGTTGCCCTTGGAGATGCCAGACTCCTGTCCTGCACAGCAAACCACCAATGCCCAACGAGTACTGCCAACCCAGCAAGCACTTTCTCACCTTTGTGGGTAGTTTCCCAGTGTGTGCTATTCAACCTTACAGACATTTTATAGTCATAGCTCTACCCCTCAGAAGACCCATCCAGGAGCACTAATGAGTCCTCCAGTTATGGTACTGAAGCCCCCGTCTGCTCTGCCCTCCCACAGGAGCAAGCATACAACCTCTAGACTCCCGGGCCCCCTCTTTCTGACCCTGCTTTCCAATAACCCTCCCTGACAGGTTCCCAGACCCCCAGATCCCTCTTCCTGACCCTGCTCTCCAGTAACTCTCCCTGAAAGGTCCCCAGTCCCCTAGCATACTTACAGAAATGCCACTCAGCAGAACAACCTGAATTAAATGAACGTTAGCAGGAGAGCTGCTAGCTTCCAAATTAGCAGTGCATAATTAGTTTCATGCATAAACCTCTGGAAAGCAGAAAGCACAAGTGCACAGGCTGGTGAGAGAGACAATGAGTTTCTGTGAGGATGAAGAGGAAGAGCAGAAAGGGATGGGGGAAGGTGGGATGAAGGGAAGGCAGAAGAGTGGATGAGCTGAATGACACGCACACCACACTTGTACAGCAAAGCTCTATGTACCACCTTTGGGGGTGAGGCCTTCCTGTGCCTTCCATTATCCCACTTGAAGTCTTGAAGACCACACCCAAGCATAGCCCACTTGTCCTCATCCTGTCCTCTGGTTGGAGAGGGCTCAGGTGAGTCTTTCCCGTCTGCTGCCTGAGTTCTCATGATGGAAGGCTTGACCCACACTTTGGCAAAGAGACATCTAAGCTTTGTGCTCATCTATCTGATGTCTCAGGACTCTCCACCTGAGGTGAGCCAGGAGCTCTGGCTGGTCTGCTCTTTGGGGCATGGAGGTGTGCTTCTAAGACAGGCTGGCTGAGAATCACAGGCTTATGTGTTTCAGAACTCCTGGCACTGACTGGGGTGAAGGGTGTGTCACACAGCAGCCCTAGCAGGAGAAGAAGGGAGAAGTCCCTTCAGTTCTGGCTTACTCTTGTTTGGTAGCACAAGGCTGGGGGCTACGCTGTCACCTGCAGATTTTGAATGCTAGCTGAATCTCCCAGATGATTCCAGCAAACCTGCTCAGGAGGGCTTGTATCACCTTTCTGGGCTGGTGTTCTCCGATCTATTCCCTACTGGACACATGATCCCAGTGTGGAAGGCACGTCTTCTCTCTTGGGTACTTCAGGGCTGTGCCATGGGTTAGAAGTACTCGTGCTGTTTTCTGGGGGTATCTTTCATCTCTACAGCCACACCTTGTCTCTCTATTCAGCAGAACACCTGCCCTCTGGCTTTGTGACAATCGGTAAGACCAGGGAGCTGCAGGTTTCCCGTGAATGTGGAACAGTTGTTAAGACCGAGGCACAGGGAAGGAAGTGAAGGCTTGCCAGGTCATGGAGCCAGACTCCAGTTTGTGCTGCCACTGGCCCCCCTGAGTGGGCTATGCATAGTCTCTAGGCTTGGCTGTGGTTGTTCCTATGGCCTACCCAAGGAGAGCTCTCTCTGTGGAGGCGTGCAGTCTGTATTGCTTGCTGTATATTATTTATTTAGTCTTGATTCATAATTGTTTCATTGCCAGAAGTTCTCAGTGCCACAGGGACAGAAATGTGCTGCCCAGTCCTCCATAAAGAATCCTTTTCCTGCCATAAATAAACAGAATACCCAATCAAGTACCCATCAAATTGCCTGGCCCTGGCACAAGCAGAATGCTACTAATGAGACACAACACACATTAGTTTAATGTTCTACTAGAGGAAGTGAGCTGGCCTCTGAGTGCCAGCCCAGGCCACAGCCCAGAAAGGACCAGAGTGGGCAGCCCTCCAAGGGGACACTGGAGGAAGACTCTGATGGCAAGTAGAAGTCTCTAAGGAGTTGGGGTTCATCTCTTTGGGGTCACCGCTACCATCCACTTTGTTTAAGGACAAGACATTGACTGTGACCCCACTGTGTGCTCGGTCCTCAATTGAGGGTAATAGTGATCCCATCAGAGAAGACTGGTGCACCTTCAAGTGAGAACCGTGCATTCTGTGAAGCAGTGTGACATGGGTCAGATCATGAGGGAAGGGTTCATGCCCTGTGAGAAAGAAGGGAAGTGCAGGTGGGGTGGCAAGGGACGGCAGCTTAGAGAAGTGTAGAGCACTCCTTCAAGGACAAGCAAGAACCGGAGACCAGGGACTGTGAGATGGTTCAGAATGTTTACTACTCTTGCAAAGAACCCAGAGTTTGGTTTTCATCATCCACATGGCAGCTCTCAGCCACTTGTAACTCAAATTCTAAGAACTCCAACATCACTTTCTGGCTTTTACAGGCTCTTGCATGCGGACCATACAGATAAATTCACATACACACTCAGACACAAATACAAATACATAAATTTCAAAAAATTATTTAGAGACTAGTGTGGCTCCATGGCATGGGCACCCATACAAAGGAAAAAGCACTCTGTGCTGGCCACAGAGAGAATGAGCTCAGGTACTGTTGTTAGAATGCCCAGATTCATTTGGCAGCACTAGGGAGCCACTAAGGGTCCTGGAATTTTAGGAAGATCAGCCCACCAGAGTGGAAGGCCACCGACTGTTACTCTTGACTATCCACTCGATGGCAATCATGATGGAGACAAACCTCTGGGCATCATGAGACAAAAGGGAGTTTCTAGATTGGGTTAAATAAAATGTGAAGAATAACTCTAAATGTGAACAGTACTATCTCATAGACCAGAGTTCCAGACTGAATACAAAGGAGATGGAAGTCCAAACACAAGCATTTCTCTCTCTGCGTTCTGTCCATGGGTCTAATGCAACTCAGCTGCATCATGCCCCTGCTACCATGACTTCCGAACCATAACAAGATGTACCATC
>LOJH01012936.1:0-16319 GCA_001685095.1 Ellobius talpinus | reverse complement strand
GTGTGTGTGTGTGTGTGTGTGTGTGTGTGTGTGTGTGTGTGTGTGTACATATTCTTGTGCACTTATATGCCAGTCTAATCTTACGTGTGTGTGATGAGATTATTTTAGTTTGCTAAATTTGTCTTAATGAGGAAGTTCATAGTAAACTTGGAATTAACAATAAATAGAAAGTTACCTGAAGCTCGTGTATTCCAGAGAGGAACAGTTAAGAAATGCAAGGGAGGTTTGTTCCTTGTATTCCTGATCTCTCCAAGACTTTTATCATGAAAGGGTTTTGTACTTTGTCAAAGTTCTTTTTTTTGGCATCTAATGAGATGATCATATGCTTTTTTTTCTTTCTGCGTATTTATATGGTGGATTGCATTTACTGATTTTCATTTGTTGAACCATCCCAGCATCTCTGGGATGAAGCCTACTCGATCATGCGCGATGGTATTTTTGATGAGTTCTTGGATTTGGTTTGCAAGCACTTTCAGTATTTTTGCATCTATGTTCATAAGGGAAATTGTAATTGCTTTCTTTATTGAGTCTTTTTCTGGTTTGGCTGTTAGGGAAATTGTCGTCTAATAATTGGGCATAAATGAATTGGGCCATGTTCCTTCTGTTTCTATTTTGTGGAATAATTTGAGGAGTATTGGCATTAACTCTATTTTGAAAGTCAGGTAGAATTCTGTGCTAAAACTGTCTGGCCTTAGCATTTTTTTTGATTTGGGAGACATTTAATGACTGTTTTCTATTTTACTAGGGTGATAGTCCTATTTAAATTGTTCATCTGATCTTGATTTAACGTTGGCAAGTGGTGCCTATTGAAAAAAATTATCCATTTCTGTCAGATTTTCCAATTTTGTGGAGTACAGGTTTTGGAAGTATGACCTATGGATTCTATGGATTTCCTTGCTGTCTGTAGTTATGTCCCTCTTTTCATTTCTGATTTTTTAAATTTGTATAGCCTCTCTCAGTCTTTTGTTAGTTTGGATAAAGGTTTGTCTATCTTGTGGATTTTCTAAAAGAACCAACTCTGTTTCATTGACTCTTTGTATTGTTGTCTTTGTTTCTATTTTATTCATCTCAGCCCTCAGTTTGATTATTTCCTGCCATCTAAGCTCCTGAGTGGGCTTACTTATTTTCGTTCTAGAGCTTTCTGGTATGCTGTTAAGTAGTTAGCGTGAGATCTCTCTAGTCTTTTTATGTAGGCACTAACCTGGACACCAACCCAGCCACAAAATGATCAACCTACAACCTGTCCTGCCTGCAAGATCTGCTGGGGCCATGGTAGTGCAGGACTTGTGGGAGCAGGCAGCCAGTGTCTGTTATACCTAGAGGCCAGCACCACAAGAACAAGCCCATGTCCGACACTGTTCGGATGGCCAGTAACAAGAAAATGAATAGACAGAGACCTAGGGTAGAACCAAACAGGAATGGAAAAGAAATCAACAAAATGAAGTGATTCCTCATGATATTCTGCTATATTTCTAGGCTGATGCCTTGTCCAGTTGTCATTAGAGAGGCTTCCTCTGGCAGCAGGTGGGAACAGGTGCAGAGATGCACAGCCAGACATTATGTGGAGAGAGAATCTAAATTGGAGGATTCTATTGGATTCCTCCCCTTGGAGCTCAGAAGGGGGGGATACCAGGAGAACGTGGCTCACTGAATCAACTAAGCAGGGTCCATATGGGCTCACGAAGACCGAAGTGCAAGTGTGGACCTGTATCGGTCTGCACCAGAGCCTCTCCACTTACATTAGGGTTCTTAGTTTGGTGTTTGTGAGACTCCTTACAAAGGAGTGGGGCTAAGGCTGACTCTCTTGCCTCATTTTCTCCTGTTGGGTTCCATTGTCCAGCCTTGGTGTAAGGGCTTTTTCTTTGTCTTCTTATATCTTGTATTGCCCTGTTTGGCTGTAGGCTCTCAGAGGCCTGCTCTTTTCTGAAAGGAAATGAAGGGGAGGGGGAGTGGATGTAGGGGAGTGGGGGATGCAGGGGTGAGCTGGGAGGAGTGGAGGGAGAGGAAACTGGTTGGGATGTATTGTATGAGAGGAGAATCTATTTTCAATTATAAAAAAGGGGGAAAAGGAATTTCAGGGAAAGGGAAAAGTTGGTGGGCGTTAGTATGAGATGCAAGTCAAATACGCTTTCTCTGAAAAGAATGTCATAGATTTCAACATGTTGTTTACTTCATTTTTTACTGTCTAGTGATAGCCATACCTTGTTTAGTTGTATTAAACTGCGTGTGAACAGTTGCTCTCCCTAATAAATAAAGGAAAATGCAAAAAGAGAAAAAGAAAAGAAAAAGGAAAGCAACAAAAATACCCCCCCAACCCCCAAAGGCAAAAACCTCAAACCCCCAAAGCATTGCTTTGCTTGTTTGCTCTTCCTACCTTCCCCTCCCTCTGGGCTTTTCCTGCTGCCTATTTCCTTCTGGAGCTGTGCAGCACCCTGAAGACAGGAACTCTCTTAATGTGCTTGTGACAGTGGCTTCATAAAGGTGGGAACAGGAAGTTAATGCAGTCTTTCTAAAACCCTTTGTGGGAGCATGAAGACTTCTCCAGAGTCTGTTCCCAAGCCACTCCTGTCAGTCACCCCATCTTCCCACTCCTCAGGCTTCTTGCCAAAGAACATCTTTCAGGAGTGGAGTAGCCAGTGCATACACTAGCCCAAATGTCAGTGCAGGGGACACTTTCATAGATTATAAACTGGTTCAGAGCCAGACAAATATACATGTGTAATAAATAATACATAGAGTGAATATATATGTACATATATATGATCTGTTCCCTGTCACAATATTTAACCCAAAGTGCTATTTACAGTAATGAATCAAAATGTCAATTTTAAAAATACGAAGTGCCAGAGTGTTCCCACGTTGCAGATACGGTTGATGTGACAGTTTGTTAATCATATGACTATTACATCCACTGTGTCTCACAAGGGTTTCTGCTCAGCGCTGTGTCTTGTGGCTCCTCATACTCTCTTGGTGAATTCCTGGTTCAAGTTACTCACCCACGGAGTGCAATTGGGTTGCGTGTCTCCTGTACCTCACAAAGGCTGCTATGGTTTTTTTGTGCTTAAAAATGAATGGATTTCACATCGTTTCAGACGTTTGATTTTGTGCCTGACACATTTATGAGTAGTAGCTTTTTTTTTAAACTTTAATTTTTCTGTTGTTACTGCAGAACCTTCCCTGGGACTTGAGCATATAGAATGGGTGTTTAGAGTTTTCCCAAGCTGGTTTTCCCTAAGTTTCAGAAGTTATCTGTGTTTGTTGCTGGTCATTCCTTGACCTTGGATGCAGGTGTGAATTCTGCTTGGCACATTTTTTTTTATGACGACTAGGTCTTTATACTATATCCTTCTACAGGGACTGAATTTGGGATAAGGAGTCTGGTTTCTTTTAGGAAAATTGACATCTGTGCTATTTACTACTTCTGTCCCCATGGGCCACTCTTATTTATTCTCTGTGCCTCAGTCTCTCCTGAAGAGTCATTGATGGTGACATTTGATTTTATCAGTTATTATTTTTTAATGTTCTAATGCTTCCGCTAAGGATGCTAAGGTTGGAGAAGTAAGGCTTTTTAGGAGACGGTATGAAGAGGACAGTGTTTCTCTGGGTCAAGCAAGCCTGGGTGCATTGGTCTTGATTTGTTAGTGTCTGCTTTCTTATGCAATCACATCGAGGTAGGAGTTGCACACTGTGGGTACCAGTCATCCCATTTGGGCAGAAGGTATTGTGTTCTCTGATTTCTGTGGTTTGTCCCCTGCAGGTTGTTAGTGGACATCAGTGCCAATTGCTCCTACCTGTTCTGGTCCCTGTGTAAGTCCTCTCAGGTTAGAATTCTCCACACTGAGACCTGAGCTGTGGAATTCTGGGAATTCGTCATCTGTGTCTGACTTTAGTCTTTGCTTCATTTTAGCTCTTATTTCCTTTCTATTTTGTGTTGCTGAGGATAGAGCCCAGTTCCTTTTATATGGTAGGGAATCTGCCTACCACTCAACCACATCAGTTTTTGAACTGTTACTGTTCATAAATATATGGTCCCTGAATCCCAGGAATGTAGGGACTTTGTCAAGTGTCTTGTCTGCTTCTAGCGCAGGACATGAATTCTATTCTTAATGAGCTTCTATCTATCTGGGGAGAAGAGTGCAAACTCAAAACTCAAAATTGTTGTTACTGGTCCCTCCTTAACCATTTCATGTGTTAATTTCTGCTTTCTGCACTCTCCTCTCACCCCCAGACATACCTGGCACCACCACAAGCCTCTTTGTATGGTGTATTTCCGCCCATATCCTCAGATATGGCAGGGTAGCATAGTTTAAATCTGTGAATGATACATCAGGCTGGAGACTGTCAGCACTCGAGGCGATTGTAGGCATGACTTTATAAGAACTTTCAAAAGCAAGTAAGTATGGAGAAAACCAAGTTGGGATTTGAGTTGGAACCATCACCACCACTTACTAGAAGACTATAAATGAAAGTATCACTTGTTAAGCCAGGCAATGGTGGCATACACCTTTAATCCCAGCACTTGGGAGACCAAGGCAGTCAGATCTCTGAGTTCCAGGACAGCCTGGTCTATATAGTGAGTTCCAGGACAACCAGAGTTATATAGAGAGAGCCTGTCTCAAAAACAAACAAACAAAACATAGAAAGAAATTTAAATGGGTGCCCAAGTGGCTGGTGATGACGATGACATCATTAACTCCTAAATGCAACAGAATCCTGTGGTCACAAGCCTCATGGTTTCTGGGCTTCTTCCTCCTGTGGCTGCTGAGGAGCTATTACTGTCATTATTGTATGGGTCAGGGGTCACCACTGAACTTCAGGCCCACAGAGCCTGCACCCACCAGAATCCAGAAACTGCAATCTTGCTCAACATTTCTTAATGCTTTGTATGACTTTTGTGCAATTACAAGTTCTGTTTAAACTGTTACTTTTTAAGGCCCTATTCAATGATATTGGATGTCTCTACCCCAATAAAGGTAGTGCATTGTTATTGTCGTTTAAAAATATACTATAAAACAAAACAGAAAAAAACTGAATTGAGGAAAAAATTTCCCAAGAATAAAAGAAATACACTAAATCTGGGAAAAAGGCGAATAGCTGTTTCCTAGATATTGAAGCATTATGACTACATTTCTTAAGCTATAAGATTGTGGAATCATTTCAGTACTGTATGTTAATGACTGAAGTCCACATGGGAAAGAATGACCAAATATTGGTTTTGAATGAATGTTGAACTCTTTCGTATAGGTCTTATAGTGAGATAGGCTCATAATAACAGATGTCTAAAACTGCTGACCCCAGAAACAGCAGCTGAGAGCCAACTTCCAAGTGTTCTTTCCAAAGTCCCCTGTCAGCCAAGGAAATGTACCTGATAGATTATGAGCTTTCTTGACTCATTGTCTCATTTTTATTATCAGCTCCCTTCCTCCTGGTGTGTGTCTGCTTCTATGTATTTGCTAGGTTCTACCAAAGCCTTGAGCCCACACTCCACAGACACCCATTCATTAGAAATAACGGTGAATCCTGCCCTCTGCTGACTTGATTTCGGGTCCTTGGGTACTTGGTGCGGAGGGGTTGGGGGGGTTCGTTTACATTTTTGTTCATCTCCTAGGTGATGCTAAAAGTTTGCAGGCAGACTTATTGTCCTTGCTGCTGCTTCCGTTTCTGTTATGACCTTCTCAAATGCACATGCAAGCAGTGACATCTCACTGGTCATTGTCATGCATAGGTTTGGAAGCTTATCGTTGTGAGTAAATTCAGGGTTCCTTAAAAATACATTGTCTGCAGTCAGAATACATCGTGAGGAAGTGTCCTCTAGAATTGTGTAAGAAAGCGCAGCCTTTCCTCAAGGATGCCAGTAGCTGTTTTTTTTTTTTTTGTATTGCTGAAAACAATAACTACAGGAGCCTGTTAAGGAAGGAAGGGCTTATTTTGCCTTTTCTTTACAGAGTACAGTCTGTCATGGTGGGGAGGTCATGGTGTCACATTGCATGTGCAGCCACCAGGTCACCAGGGTGGGTGGTGAATGGTGATACTCTGCTCACCTTTTGCTTTAGTCAGGGACTTCAGCCCAAGGAATGGTGCTACTCAAAGTTAAGGTAGATGTGCCTGTCTTAGTTACCCTACTTAGACTCCCTCACAGCTATGGCAAGGGACTCATCTCCCGCATGATTCTAGACCCTGTCATGTTGACAGTCGTAACAATGACAAATACCCACTAAGCAAAATTAAGGCCTGGCATTAAGGAGTACATTTTGCTCAGAGGACTCCCTTTCATCTTGGAGATAACCATGTGTAGGAGACTAAGCAGCTCTCGTATAAATCTCAGTTCACTATGGGGACAATGACAAGGTAAGGAGAAGGCTATGCAAACCCACACGTGGACTCAGGCTGCAGGAGGTGATGGCATTTGAGGTCACTTTCAAGGTTGACAAATTTCAGCAGATGAACTCAAAGCGCAGAATAGGCTGGAGGAATGGATAGAGTGCTGGTACCTTGAGCTTCTCCTAGTGTTTTACAGGCAAGGCTGTGGGCAAAGAAATGCAGGAATATCTCCTTTGCAGTCCTTTGCCAATGCTCTTGGCCATTTGACTATGCTTATTACTATGGTTTTCGTCTTCGTGTACTTTCTTTTCTTACTTACTTGTAGGCTATTTCTTTGGCTACTTTTCACTCATACTTTTCTTACTGGTCCTTCATTTTTGCCCCATGTGGCTCATCCATGCTGCCTTGTTTCTTGGGCTTTCCTTTTCATCTTCAGATATTTAGTTGAACCACGTTCTGTCCTTTACTGTACAGCTCTTCTTGTTCACAGCATTCACAGGAGATTCTGCTTTGTTTCTTTGTGTTGGTTCAGTCAATGTGTTTGGTTTCCCTCTTGCTGGTGTCTGGGTCACATTTGTTCACAAATTCACATGTAGTCAGCTGTGTGTGTATTGTGCCTGGTGTTGATGAGAGGCGATGAAGACGCCACAAGGAAGGGTGTTGTCAGACTCCATCAGAGTCTTGTCAGAGAATGTAGTCGAGACTGTGTTCTGTGGCCCCATCAACAGGCCTTTGGCTTTTAGAACATTATATTTTGATACTTATAATAATGCAAGAACATTTATATCAACTGGATCAAGGAAACTTTGCTATCCACTACATTATTAATTCCAGATGGGAAAATTCATTAGGCCTCAAATTTTATTTGAGGCCAACTGTTTCTTAAATTATTATTACAATTATTATCTATTTACTTTTTTTTACAACTGATGGGAAGAGAAATTTAGCAGCTGTGTGATTAGCAGGGCATGAAATTAAAAATGTTTTGCATAGAATCAAGAGGTTGTTTGCTACAGAATTCCTCATCGGAGAATTAAGTGTCATTAAGATTGGCCGCAAGATGCCCCCTCTCACTGTTCGAATTTCATTTCCATTTCTTTGCTAAAAGGCCCTTTGCCTTCTCTGGCAGGGACTTGCCTGTGGACAAGAGCATCAGCTCTCATAATGGTTAATAGTCAAGGTAACAGCTGTGGGCCCTGGACTTGCTAAGTAGCACAGCTAGCGCTGGAGGCTCTCTGCTTCAGTGAAGATTATGTAAGTTCCAGTTTGAAGAAACGAGACAAGTTAGTAAAGATTTCAGCCTAGTTGGTCTCCCTTCTCAGGTACCAGGGCATGTGTGTGTCCACAGGAGGCCATAGGAGGCTGACTAACTCTCTGGACAGTGGTGTTTATCTTTCTATTGTCTTCCTCTTCGATACACCCTTTATTTCTTACGTCATTTGCATACAACTGTTTTTAGTCTGCTTCTAGAAAATGCTCCCCCTTTCCATTGGGTAAGATGTTTGTACCCTTTTGTACAAGCCAGGCATGCTAGCTAGAATGCTTTAATTTAGGATTGAAGATTTAATTCCTCTCCAAGGACATGAATTCCGTGCACCTCAGGCCTCATTCCCTTCTTTTCTAATTCAGGCAAAAACAGTGACTCTTAAGAGTTACTGTGGTGCGTGACAGAGTTAATACTGGAAAATTCTCATTCATGGTTGACACTCTGTTAATGTTAGCTACATCTCCTTTCCACTCCTTCCCCTTCCCTTTCCCTCCCTCCAGGCCCTTCCCTTTCCTCCTGTCCTGTGCTGTTGGGGAATTGGGGAATCAGATCCAGGGCTTCCCACATGTTTGTGCTCTACCACTGAGCTCCGTCTTCAGCCCTACCTCTAGGTATTCCCGTATGAAATGTATTGTTCTCTATTTGAA
Organism: Ellobius talpinus; assembly: GCA_001685095.1. NCBI lineage: Eukaryota > Metazoa > Chordata > Mammalia > Rodentia > Cricetidae > Ellobius > Ellobius talpinus. The sequence goes on along the minus strand of LOJH01012936.1, from coordinate 8,084 downwards.
GGCATTTCCTCTCTATTGCTCAGCTTCCAATCTGGAATCCTTCGGCTCTCTTTGTCTTACTGCCTTTGACAGAGTCTTTCCCATATGATATTTATTTGCATTATTTTTTTAATCCAATATTATCTTTTTAAGACTAATTTTTTATTACATTTATTTAGTTGTGTGTGTGGGTTTCTGCATGGGTATGCATGTGTGTACACACACTACTACATGCATGTACAGGTCAGAGGACAACTTGTGGGAGTTGTCTTGTGGGCGCTGGGGGTCACTGGCCATTAGGTTTGGTGCGAAGTGCTGTTTCCCACTGAGCTATCTCACCAGCTCCAATTTTATCTTCATACTTGCTGAATTAAGTCTACAGTATAACCTCTTCCCTTAACGGTCTGTCATTTGGGAAAAAAGGGTTTGGTGGCAATCAATGCAGGGCAGCTTCTCTTGGAGATAGACCTGAGAACTCTTTAGATATATTGATAAGGGTATGGTCATCAGAGGACAAAAACAGTAATTTTTTTGTTGGTATCTGAGACATGTATAGGCCGATAGAGCCTTCTAGAAGGAGAAGTGGTTTGAAGTGTCAGCAACATGTTGGGAAGAATTTGACATGCCTCACAAAAGAGATGGAAAAAAGTTTCTTGGCTGTGAAGGGTGTGAGCTATGCCTGTTTTTTCTTACTAGCCGTTTGTTACCATGGTCACTGCTGTGGAGAGGTGTCACCTGCTGCACCAAGGCTTAAGACGCAGGGGATGTGAACAGTGAATTGAAGCAGTCACCTTGTCACTGTGACAGAATATCTGGCAGAAGCAGTGTGAGAGGAAAAGGTTTTTTTTTTTCTCATAGTTTCAGAGCTTTTCAGTCCGTCATGGCAGGGACCACATGGCAGTAGGAATGGCTGACGTCATGTCAGAGGGAGCCTGTGGATGTCCCATTGTAGCTGTAGGCCGGAAAGCAAGAACTAGAGCAGAGACACGGCACCTTCAGAGACCGGCCCCTGCTAGCCCATGAGTGTCAAGCGAGGCTCATGTCTCAAAGGTTCCAGTTTCTCAAAACTGCTTCCCCATCTGAGGACCAGGGGACCAAACACAAGAGCTGGAGCGGGATGCTTCCTCCATGTTCCATGAATACAGTGAGCCAGGAAGGAGCTGCTCGCACATTCTAGTGAATGTCTCCTAAAGGGGCTAGCCTCTTTTCTGTGAGAGACAGACTTTCACAGGAGGGACAAAAGCTGAAAATGGTGGAAGTGTGTAGAAGAATTGGAGAGAGAAAGACCTCTTCAGAAGACTAAATCAACTAATAATGGGATACTACCCAGTCCTATGTCTTATTTATTTATTTACTTTTTCCACGAATTTAAAACATAATATGAATATTTAATTTGATTTTAAATTAAAATTCAAGTTAAAAATATCAAATTTTATTCCATATGTCTTTAATTTCTTGGGCGCCAGCACTAAACTGCTCTTGTCTTTTGCCATTAAAAGGTGAGCCTGCCCTGGAATGCCTGTGTCATGCAATAGGTCTGGATGCCATAGCCCCTTTGCTGTGGGCACTCATTAGGATGCTCCCAGCAGCTCTGCACTGGGTGGCCAGTGTGTTTTAACCCTGTTGGTGCTGTTTCTCCTCCCTACATGTAATGGCGGTTTTAAATTTACTGTCACTTTTAGCAAGTGCCATGATGAGGCACTGAAATGTGCTTGCAGCTGGCCACACGTTCTATGCCATAGCTGTGAAGTCATGAGGCCATTGTTGTGGACAACACCCCAGAGCATGTAGCAGCAAGTGCTGGAGGTAATCAGGCAGCAGTTTCTGTGTGGGTGGAATGCAGACGTAGGAACACCAACTCCTGAGCTGCTGCCATTGTTCAAAACATCCTTGGAATTCTTCCTCCCTCTCTTTCTCTGAAAAGTTTTATTTGTATTTAAAAACATTTCCATCATTTTTCTTCTATAGTTGGGATATGAGAAGTTTGTATGTTTAAGATGGGCTCTGTGTTTTGAAATATATGTTACACTGTGAAATAGAGATGACAATCAAGCTACCTAACAGATCTGTCTGAATGTGAGACTGACTGCATTGAAGGCATCGCTTAGCAAGTTTCAGGTGTACAAGGCAGTATCAACCCTTGCCCTCATGCTGTCCGTTGGATTCTGGGACTTCTCACCTTGAGTTCCTGAGTTGCTCTATACTGTCATCAATGGCCTCCTACTCTTCCTCCTTAGTTCCTGGGGACCAGCATTCTCTCTGCTTCCTTGGCTAATTACTACACCCCACATATAATTGACATCATATCTTATGGTACTTTTTTCTTCCTATTCTTGGGATATTTTAGTGGACATGATTTCTCCAGATCCCATCCATATTGTCAGAAATTGAAGAAATTAACTTTTAAAGATTTACTTATATTTGTTTATTTTTTAGATGGGATCAACCATGAAAACTTTCTGTCTACTTAAAGGCTGAACTATTTTAATTGTGTTGTGTATCTATGTCTATCTATCACCCACCTACCTCTCTAATCTGTCTGTCCATCCCTCCCTCCCTCCATCCCTTCCTCCTTCCCTCCACTTATCTATCCCTCCTTCTGTCTGTCTGTCCGTCCGTCCATCCGTCCATCCGTCCATCCATCCATCTACCCATCTCTCCCTCTCTCTCTCCCTCTTCCTCCTCCCTCTCTCTCCTCTCCCTCCCTCTCCCCCTTCATTCCCTCTCTCCTTCCTTCCCCCCCTTTCATATTTCAGCACCCGTCAGTGGACTCTGTGTTGATTCTGGGTCCATCTGTTGTGAATGCTGCAAGTGTTGGTCTCTGAGTTTCCTTCTGCTGTAAGAGCAGGTGTGGTGCTGAGGTCCAGTAGATGCTCACTTGATTCTGCTCATCTGGGAGCCGCCTCTCCTAGCACTGTGCTTTGCAGGCTTTGGGAGTAAGGTAGCACAGGAAATGGAGATGTCCTTCCCACTTCTTTCTATCATCTTTTCTTATTTCTGGGCTCTGTGTTCTGCAATCTGTCCCTTGGATGCCTTAGCTGTTCTACAGGTATTTGAGCCTATGGATACTTCCTCAGATTGCTGTCTGGGAGAGGTAAGCACTGTTAACTTGGTTTTCTTCATGGTGATACTCTACTTTGACTTGTCTTCAGTGGTAACAGTGGGTCATCCCTCAAAATCACACAGCAGTGTCATCTGAAAATGTATCTCATGTATGTGAGAACACTGGGGCCCCAACATAAATCCTCACATGTGCTGCAGAGTCCTTCCATTGGATAGGGCTCTCTTAGTTTTGTTCCCTTGCTAGCTCTTTATCTGATGTTGTTATGCGGTTTTTTTCTTCCATAAAGAGAATTGATTCATTTTTAGTTAACTATATTGAGGGAGATGGGCAGAAGAAAGAGAGAGGCGATAGAGAAGGAGAAGGAAGAAGCAGTAGAGAAAGGGAGATTTCCCTTGGCCTTGTCTCCTGTCATATCACATATCATTAGTAGAGGGAGAACCAGTCCTTCAGGAGTGCTTTTATATCTCAGGAAATGCTCAAGAAACAGAAGTCATTTTAGCTGACAATGATTGGAGCTAGATGTTATCCATGAATTATATGACAGATTTGCTATAGATAAAAATAGCTTTAAATATACTAGTTGATATGTAAATATAGTACTGGTAAAATAGTTGAGCATGCAGTTCTCAATGAATGTGGTGTTCAGCTTAATTTTGGGATGGGGTGCTGTCAGATGTAAAGCTATGTCCTGTCTCAGTCACTTTATACGTTTGGCGAGTGTTTCCTAAACTGTGCTGCAGAGTGTCAGCTCCACATATGGCCATTCACTTCAGCAACCCATGCTCCTTAGTCCATCCATTTTGGGGGATGGCCTGTATGTTTAACAAGTTTAACTTCGAGAAGGTCAAAACAAAGCAACAAATGAACCCAACTTCCTTCCTGCTGTGCTCAATTTTGATTTTATCAAATTAACATTGTATTGGAATGGTTTTCTCAATAATATCCCAAGATTCTAGAATATTCTTTGGGCACCCTGACTTCATTGTTAAAATCCTTAAGGTGCATACTTGTGTTCTTGCAATCTTGTGTGAAATAGGAAGTTGTTTATGGCTTCACTGTAGACCTCTCCCTGCCTCCCCTCTCCACAGGAGAAATTACAGGTTTGTTTTAAGTCTTTAAATGAAATGTAAGGTGGAGGAAACCATTTAGAGTCTGGCTAATAGCAGGGAAAAAACATCATTGCACTGGCCAGACCAATGTGTGACTTTGACCTGTAACCCAGATGACTTTCTGAATGCAGCCTGTTTTTCAGCAAACATTTGTTGTTTACCGGGGCTAGCCTTTTCACTATCGAAAACTCTGCGTCTCAGGAAAACCAAAACCAACCAACCAAACAAACAAACAGTGAGAAACATGTTTCTTTGGGGATTTTTAAACTGGTTTGCATGTGTATTTCGTCTCAGAACTTGTGAAGAATTAGCACTTTATTTTTGACCATCATGACATTTTCTCTTTGCTTGTTTGGAATTTTAGCTGCTTAGTTTGGAAGGATCCTTAAGATCTCACAGAATCCCACACTGTACAGATGGAGAAACTGAGGCTAGTTGGCAACCTTCCTTCTGGGTCCCTTGTTGGTGACAATGCTAGCCCAGGAACTGTCACCTTTCGCTGTCGTTTTACCTTTTATGTCCCGCAAAACAAAACAAGATAGAACCCAAACACCGAATCCAAGATGAGTTAACTGTCTCTTTGGTTATGTTGTAGATACATAAATAGGAGGTAGGTAGGTAGGTAGCAGTCTGTGTTTGGAAAGTTTCTTAGCCTAGAGAAGAGTCTCCACAGGACTTCGGCTGTTCCCTCTTTAAAAGGACTGCGCTGACCTCAGGCCAGTCTTTTAAAAACTAATCCATTTAAAAAAGAAGTGTGTGGAATAGTGGGTTGTACCCTGTGTTTTCTCCATCTGTCTTCTGATAAAGTGTCCATGTGTTATCTTTAATGCATGCCATAGGAATTTAATACTTGCTAAGTGTGTGGTGTGGTGGGCTGTTGCTTACTTATGTATTTTGTGGTTTCTTCTACTCAGTTCCAGCTCCATTGTCTTCATTGAAAGCTGGAGTCTAACTTTCCATAGAAAAGGAAGGTAAGCTCTAGGGAAGATTTTTGTTTTCCTAAGTTTAATCAAATCAGAGCAGACCTGAAATCTATTAACATGTGCCTTGGTTTCCTTGACATATATAGAAAAAGATTTGAGGAGTTAGGGATCATGGGCAAAATCTGTTGTTTAAATTCCCCATTTAAAAAGTTGGTTTGGACTCCAATCTGATGTAGCATCCTGTGAATGGAAGGGGCCTCACCCTCAGGCATGGGTAATAGTTAGGGGCTGGACATCTCTGGAAATAGCAACAAAGGTACGGTAAAGTCAAGAGCCGTCTCAGCAACACTTGGCCCAGTTTCTTCATTTTGGCTTCAGCAGTTGTGATCCTGTTCTTAGCTACCTTCTGGGTAGTTGTAGGGATTAAATAAGGTAATAGATATGGAAAATACCCTATATGAAAGCTACATTATTGCCAGGCATAGCAAACACACACTGCTGCCTGTTAACACGGTACTGTCTTAAGCACTTGGCGTTTTGGGGACCTCCGATTTCTGACTGCAGTTTCTCCTCAGTGAATGACTCCAAAGCATTGTAAAGCAGAAGCTGTTGGCTCCAGGTGTCTCAGTGAATGACTTACTGCTTGCTTTTAGGCACAGCCCTTCCCTTCCTTGGCTTGAGAATTCCTTTTGTAGATAAAACAATAGGCGCATGTGGACTGTAAGGCTTTTTCTATTTAGACACATGGGATTCTTGCAAATGATTGTTTTGGGTCTTTCAGGCCCATTTGCTAGTTCATCAGAGTTCACTTTTAACTGTGTGCTCTGATAATCTTCATGTCACAGATAAGGAGTTTGGGAAGCACAGAGTGCCCTTGTCAGATCTCTAAGACTGCATAGCCAGTAACTAGTGGCATCAACCTTCAACCCTGGCTCTTGATGGCAGCTCGATAGACTGGTATGGCTTGCTGGCAGTGCAGGTGTGTGATGTCATTAGCATCTGTCCACATCTAATCAGAAGCATGATTATCAGCCAGCTCTTTAGGTTTTCGGTTGGTCCTCTCCTTAACTTCACAATTAGTTTCCCGGCATCTTGATTGCAGGGTTTCTGTACTGGAGTGTGTACTCCCAGCACTGATCAGGGCTGCTAGGAGGTCATGTCCTGCCGGATGAACGCAGTGTGTTTCTTGTCTGTCCTTTTGATTCTCTGAGCCCCTCAGGCAGAGCTGCTCCTGGCATCTACCACAGCTGGGTTTGGCAGAGCTGTGGTTCACATTGCCCCATGCAGGGCGGGGAAGGGCATTTGAGGAGGCTGCTCTGGCGTGCTTCTGAACTAGTCTCTCCCCAGGGGAAGCATGCTTTCAAGTTGTGGCCTGCTTGTTTTCCACATGGTGTGTATGTTCACCCTGATTGTTCTCCGTGTAACTCAACTAACGTCTTCTGTGTTGTTGCCGTCTTGTTTTGCTTTGTCCTTGTTTAACTGTGTTTTTCCAGGGATCTGGTTTTCTGAGGCGCTGACCAAAGACAACACAGGATCGTAGCAGAGAATGGCATGTGACAGAGTCATGCCCGTGAACACCAGGAGAGAGTTTACTCTTGGACGGCCAGGAAGCTGTTGGAAATCTTACTGCAGGCTTCATTTTCTGCATTGAGTTATTTGAAGCCTCCTCCTGGTGCCATATTTCTTCCTGTTCACATGCTCAGTGCCTTCATTTCTCCAGAAGGAAGAACACCTAACACCTCAGAGATAGCCTTTAAATCCAATTAAATGGCCTGCATTGAAACTATCAATCATCTACATAGGAATGTTTGTTAGCTGTGTGTTGGATACTGACCCTGCCTTAGATCATGCTAATATGGATTGGAACTGAGACAGGAGGCAGATACAAGTACTCTTCTTGCAAGCTTTAGTCTAGGGGAAAAGCATTCTGAATTTTGCATCTAGTTTTGTAGTTATGGTTGCCATCCACAGTCTTGCAAATGCTGCAGTTGTCCTAAGTGCTGCAATGGAAAGGCAGCATGAGCTGTGGGATAAGCTGTGGGTTGCTCTGACCTCGTTGGAGGGGGCATACCTTTGCCCTCGGAAGGTAGAGAGAGTGGCAGCCCAAATGTTTCTCAGGTTTAGAGAGGAAGAACCTTTTGAACTCATGAGTTTTCTTTGGTGTATTGTGTATTAAACTTTTTTATGTTCAGGTAAAGAGGTATTTGAAATATTTGGCATGCACTGAATATTGTGGTATGAGAAGTATCATGGTCTTTCTATATTATGGAAGTGCAAATAAAATTTCATGTTTATGAATGGCAAAAGCTGTTGCGATAGGGGAATGGTGCAGCCAGTTAAGTGCTTGCTTTGTAATCACAAGGACCTGAGTTTGGATCTCCAGCACTTGCATAAAAGCTGAGTGTGCGTGTGTGTGTGTGTGTTGGAGGGTAGTCTGTGACCCTAGTTTGGGGCTTTAGAGACAGTCAAATTCCTTAGAACCCACATGCCACCAGCCTAGCTGAATCAGTGAGCTCCAGGTTCAGCAAAGACAGTGTCTGCAAAACCAAGGAACTAAGCAACTGAGGAAGGTAGCTTATGTTGATCTCTGACCTCCCACGGTACATGCACACATTTGCATACTCAGAACCATGGAAATATAAACCTAGAATTTTATTTTCCCTTCATTAGTGTAGAAAGACCACAATGCTTTACATGTACACTGCACACACACACACACACACCTACCCACCCATACGTATACACACACAAACTCACTTGAAACAAAACCTCTTCAGCTTATTCTCTTCCCGTTTCATCCTGTATAAGTGGTCGTAGTAATGGCATATAACTTTGGTAGTCACTATAATGAGGCAAGAAAAGTATCTTTTGTTTTTATTACATGCATATATTAAAACTATTCGCTACATTTCATATGTACAAGCCTCTTTGAATCAAATTAGTGAGAAGAACACTTTTCATGATGTTCTTATATAAAGAGAAAATGATCATCTGGTAAAAGTGTGTGTG
>LOJH01012935.1:0-25211 GCA_001685095.1 Ellobius talpinus | reverse complement strand
GGAGGGGAGGAGGTGGAAAATTTTTTAATAACAATAAAAAGTGTCTGAAATAAAAAAAAGGTTTAACTGATAAAGACAATCTTAATGCTCTCAAGGCTCCATTAAACCTTGAGAAGCATCTTCCCGACAGTTGATCCTGCTCTCCTTACTTTAGCAAACCTGCATGCATAATTTTTTACCCATCCTTTTGAAACATATGCAAAGTTTGCCCCATCTTCTTACTAGCTTTAAAATCCAGCAAATGTCTTTTTTTACAGGATATGAGATCCTTCTCTCTGAAATACAAGCATGAAAATGTAGAATTTAAATCTTTTTGTAAAAATGTCCTGGTATGCCACTTTGCCTGCCGTATACTACATGAACCAATCGATCACTTTCCCTCTTATTTCATATTTTACTTTTTCTTTTCTGCGTTTGAATATATTTTGAGTTACGTCATTTGATTTGATCTCGCACAAACTCTGCATCTATGGGGAGTTTGTGACATAAATACTAGCTAGCTGTGAATTACTGTAATAACAGTCAAGATGTAGTACATGTAAAGAAATAAAAAGGCTTACTTAGCTCACAATTTAACCGTTCACAGTCAAGTGGTCCCATTAGTTGGACTTTTGGCAAAAGGAACAGATAGTGTCGATTATGTGAGGAAATTGTTTATCCTGTATCTATACAGAAAGTATAGGCTCACTCAGAATTTTGTAATAAACCTTTCAGAAGAACAGTCAAAGAGTTGCCGGACCTGCAGTCAACCTATAGAGCTCTGCTTTCAACATTTGTGCTAATCCTCAAGACTGATTACATTCCCAGGGGACCAAGATGGAGAAAAATTCAAACCATATACAAACCGGAGTTTTATGTAAACCCCCTTCATTGATGAATAAGTCTGCAAATCCAGATGAGTAGTAACAAGAAGAAACTAGACACAATTCCCATCACTTAACTTTTGGTTCAATTTTCTTCCTATATTTCCATGCTAGTATATTTCAGAATATATAATGAATTTACTTTTGCATGGCCAGTTTTAATTAAAACATAAAGTATCTATGAACCCTTAGGCCCCATTCATTTTTCTTCCTCCTAACAGAATTTCGCAGTATCTACTGTGCTACTTGTTGCCATCATCAAAATAATATATTATTCTTTGTGACTGTCCCTGATGACCTTTGCCTGTTCTGGTTCATTGTCATGGTTGCCAGGTTTCTGTGCTTGGCACCAAAGCTGACCACTTTCTCAATAGCAAGTGCCTGAGGTTGTACTTCCCTCACATCTCTACTTTATGACAGCTTATTCTATACATGGTGTTCTAAATATTCAACATAGTTCTATTCAAATCATCATTTCCATAGTAAACTCAATATTGAAAGAGAAAAGTTTTTCTTCTGATAGAAGTTAGGGGTTCAGGCATCGCTCTCTTAGATCTACAACACATCAAGGGCTCACCCTTTATCTTAGTGATAGCCTCAGATAAAATAACAATTAACCTTAACACAACAGCCAGTGTAGAAGATGTCTAACATTTAACAGTAAATGTTAATGTTGGCATATGAGAAAAGTTGAAACTAAAAATTATGGTCATGTAAATTATGAATAAGAACTTACAGAGTTAACCAAATACCTGCTTCTTTAACTGTTGTTTAAAGTGGGTTTCTCTTTGTTTTTACTGGATGGTTCTTATGTTTTCTTTAAAAGATTGATTCTAGATTTCTAAATAAACTTTTATAATTCTGAATGCACTACCTTCCCATCTTATGACTTAAATTCTGTACAATCAAGGAAAATGGTGAGAACCTAGTTCACTGGGCAGGACTGCTTCTCTCGCACACTCTCCCACACATTTATCAATCTATTATTTGCCATGTGGGTGCAGGAAATCAAACCCACGTCCTCTGGAAGAGTAGTCTGTGCTTTTCACTTCTGATCTCGCCTTCTAGCCTCACATCTATCAACCTGAAATCTATATGACTACTAAATGTTTCCAGGGGAAATGTCTCATGGCACTATATATTCTCTGCCACAGCTTACTGCAAATTATTAATATCAGGAAAGGCATCTTTTGCTTTTCAAAACTGAGACATAGTATAAAAATATCTGACTGACAGAATGATGAATAGGGGCAATATACAGAGCTGGAACTCCGAGAATATCCTATCACAAGGAGGGAAGAAGGTGGCAAAGGTAAAAATAAGTCACCTGATAATTCCTGATACTCTAGCTTAATAGGAATTTCCAAGTAGCAGTTTCTATATCATCATCCCAAACACTTTTTGTTTATAGAAAGAAGGGAGGGAGAGGACAGTTGGCAAGGTAGATACATGTGTAGGACAGGGCATAAAACACACATGATCAGTAGACACGAGTGCATACAGATGACTAAGGACCCACTCTAGGATACTCCATGTTCTAGATATGATGGTATGTCAGAAAGTTGGGGTCAGTAGCTGGAAAACAGCTCTGTGGGTAAAGTAACTACAAAACAATTGAAAAGACTTTTGTTAGGATCCCCAGAACTCAAGTTAGGCAGAATGCAGTGACACATGCATTTATATAATGTAATCTCAGAGCTCCTATTGTGAAATGGAACATGGAGTCTGTAAAATCCTGGCAAAGTCAGAGGTCAACTAACCTTGACCATAGAGCAACAATTTTTGAGAGGAAATAATTCAAACAAGGTGGAAAGTAAGGAGTGACTGAAGTCTTCCTCTTACTACCACATGTACACAATGGCACACTCTATTCTTCCAATCACACACAAATGTAATTGGAAGAGAGAGATACTCTCTCTTTTTCTCTGTCTCTCTCTCTGTCTCTCTCTCACACACACACACAATGCACAAAATGATAAAATAAATGGATTCAAAGTGAATTTTATCTTCACCTCTTTGTGGAATTCAACACTATTCCATCCCATTTGCTATGGTAACAGAAAGAGAGAGAAAGGGAGAGAGGGAAAGGGATAGAGCAGCAGCTGCTCAGGGCATGGCTATTGCATTCCTATGTTTAGCATGACAGTAGTAAAACATCTCCATAAGAAGCAGATGGGATGAAGCCACAGTTATGGGGATACTTGAAAAAAACATGTACAAAGGCAGCATCTGGAGATGTGTAATTATAAGCCAAGAATCCTTACTTTGGCCCAAGTTCTGAGTCAGCAGACTTCTGAGAATAAGTTCAAATTAAAGTACTCAAACAATCAAACTCAAAAATGCTTAAAAGTTTACTTTTTCCTAGATGCATGATTTCCTAGAAGATTATTTGACCCTCCTGTAGTCCCATGGCCTCTCAGATTTCTAGACTGGACTATCATTGAACTATTTGTGATGGAGCTATACACAGATTATCATCACAAGAATCCTGTGTAAGGTGGGCTTTCCAAGTGAACAAGGCAGCTTCAACAATCCACTGAGCAGCCTGGTTTGACAAAATATTCAAAGGTAATTGCAACCCAGCATTTGGATATTTCAGTGTATCCTTTGCTATGTACCTTATAAAAAAGAATTATACCCTCCAATCAAAATAAGAAATCTTATTTGTAATGAAATAAGGGAAAGTATTGACCAGAACATGGATAGTAAAATGCAGAACTGTTAATGTCATTGTTATGGAAGCCTTTGAAACAAGACCACCCTGACTGATTTTTTTTTCCTGGTGAATCAAGGAGCCATTTTATCATCTAATCCAAAGCAAGAGTTTATGAAGCAAATATCTGTTGGATGTCTACTTGATATTCAGGAGTTAAGATATGGTGGAAATATTTGTGAAACTCATGCTTCATGGGCCTGAAAATATTTGAGCATGGATGGAAGAGCTGCAGTGGAAAATGTGAATCACACATGAAGAACAGGGCTCTGGAAAGAATAGGTCCAGGCTGGGCAAGTGAGAAGTGAGGCATTCATAGTAAAATTTGACCTTGGTTAGCACTGAGCACAAAATCCCTATGAGTAAAAGCAGGAGAGAGAGCTCTGCTAGCTAAGATAACTAATCTGTTTTTTTAAATGTCTTTCAACCATAGCTGAATTTTAACCAAAGTAGAATATGCAGCAGACTTCTGCAAACTGAAGCAAGAAACCCATGACAAAGGCAGCAGCTTGGCCTTTAGTTGCAATAAGAATTTTATAATTGCCTACCGCACAAAGATACTAGTTATAAAATATAAAAATACCAGATACAATCTTGGGACTATTTTTCACAGTCAAAATTTGTATACTAAACACATAACCCCTCCCCCCGAGAGCTAAGTGTGTTAGGTTCTCAGGCTAGGCTGGCTCTCATTACCCAAAGCCTGATCTACCTTCTCTCCTTACAATTCCCTAAGCCCAGCAAACACTACTATTTATGATTTGCAGTTGTGTTACATGTGGAGACAGGACTATACACTTTACATATGCAGCAAGATTGGGAGTATTCTTTGCCTTAAATTTTCAGCAGTTTTTAATGCACTGCTGTTAGGTAGAAGAAAGGGCAGTGGGAAAATAAAGAAGCTTTAAGAACATGGAGACTGGACCTTAGGAATTAACATATGTATGTTCACCTCTCACCTGACCACATTACTCTTTCACACTGAGATAGTCTTTTATTTCTAAGAAAAATTCCACCTGCAATGCAGGAATTTGTATTTTTCCATTCCGTGTTTCTTTTCTTTTTCTTTTTTTTCTTTTTCTGTATTTTTATTTATCTTCTTTGAGTCTCAGTGCTGGAGATAAACAATTTCATCGTCATTCATAGTGATACAAACGATATGACTTCATCCACTTAATGACTAAATACTACCACATTATGTATTTACTGCATATTCTTTATTCCTTTATTATTTAATGGGTATGTAGGCTGTCAGCTTCACATAAACCTGTACATAAGGGGGAAGAGGGAATCTCAACTAAGGAACTGCTTCTAATTAAGTGGCCTGTTGAATATGTCTGTGGGGCATTTTAACTGGTCATTGATATGAGGGACAGCCCCACATGGGTAGTGCCGTCATTAGACAGGTGGACCTGTGTTGCAGGAGGTCGCTTATTTTTTCCCAGCTGCTCAGCCCAGAAATGATCACATAGAAACTATATTATTTAAATCACTGCTAGGTCTGTTAGCTCTAACTTCTTATTGGCTAGCTCTTACACCTTAATTTAATGACAGGCAACATTCCGGTTGGCAGCTGGCATCTTTCTCCTCTGGCAGATCCAGGGTGTCTCCTCCTCACTTGGCCTTCTTTCTCCCAGCTTTTAGTTTAGGTTTCCCTGTCTGTTTCTATTATTCTCTGCGCAGACCCAAGACAGTTTCTTTATTAACCAATGGTATTGACAACATACAGAGGGGAATCCCACATCACCTCCACTTTTCTGTTTAAGTAAAAAGGAAGGTTTTAACGTTAACGCAGAAAAATTACATATAACAAACATGTATCAAGCAAGAATTATCCCAAGTAACTTGCAGCACATTGTCCACAAACCGCACTCAAGTGCTCGGCCTCCTGAAAGAGCCAGAGTTAGTGCTCGAAGCACAAACCAGGAAGCCATATGTGGTTTTTTTGTTTTTTGTTTGCTTGTTTTGTTTTTTCTCTGCTACCATTGAATCAGGAAGACCTCTCTTAAAGGAGCTGCAGTATGCTGCCAGCAAGCAGAGCCCATCTTAAAAAAAAAGGTGGTTATACTTTGTTTTTTAGAGTTTAGAATTCCTTTTCAAGCCCTCTCAGGTCTTATGTGGATTTAGCTAGCACATATTGGAGCGCCAATTTGTTGCAGGAGGCTGCTTGTTTGTTCCTGGCTGCTCAGCCCTGAAATAATCACACAAAAACTATATTATCATTTAAATCAATGCTTAGCCTATTAGCTCTAACTTCTTATTGGCTAGCGCTTACATCTTAAGACCTAGGCTGTATATGAAAGGAAAAGTTGTCTGCCATAAAAGTAAACTAAAAAAGTCATGACGAGAAAGTTAATAAGCAAGTTTCCTCCATGGTCTTCTGCCTTGATTCCTATCTTGGCTTCCTGTGATTATAGATTGACAATAAATGTAACCAAATTACTGTAAACCAAATTACTCTTTTTCCACCAACATTGTTTCCAGTCAGTGTTTCATCACAACAATGTAGACATAAAAAAGACAAGTGTGACTAGTACTGCAAAAATTACAAATGGGAAATGGCTCTATAGCACACTGATTTTATTTCCTTTGGATATTTAAGTGATGGGATTGCTAGATCATACGGTACTTCCGTTGCTAATGTTTTGAGAAACCTCTTTTCCATTGCCCATAAGGGACATACTAATTTGTATTCCAGGTCACAATGCACAGGGTTCTGCTTTCCCCAGATGGCCAGAATTGCTATCTTTAGTTATTTTTCAAGTGAGATGATGTCTCATCATGGTTTTCATTTATACTTTTTGTGATATTTAGTGATTTTTTTGAAAACCTTTATTTTAATTAAATAGCTGTTCACCACCTTCATAACTATGGAGAAATGTTTATTTAGATTACTGGATATTTAAAAAAATCATATTATTTGTTGTCATCACACATTTTGAGGCTTAGAATTTTTTGTATGCTTTAATTATTAGCTCCTTGTCAGTGGCATAGTTTACTCTGCATTTTCTCTTCACTTTCCTAACATTTTAATGCAATCTCATCTGTATACCTTTGTATTTCTTCATGGGATTTTGTATCTCTTCCGAAAACTCCTTACTTATCCCCATGTCTAGAGTTTGCTTGTAGCACTTTAAACATTTGTTTAAATATTTAAATAATTTTGAGTTAATTTTTGTAACTGGTGAGAGCCTAGATCCATTCTTCCTGTAGATATCTAGTTCTCTGAGCAGTTCCAAACAGAATAACAAAATTCTATCACAAGCTATTAGAAGCATCTGTGTTTACTTATGGAGCCAAGGTTACCCAATATGCTGGTTAGGAGTGAAACCAGGTTTCAGTTAGAGAAGCCACAGCAAGACTGAGGTTGTCACAAATTTATCGAGGACAATTAGATTTTTTAGACCATTATTAGAGACAGAATAAAATGGCAATTGACAGGATCAATACAATTGAAGTTGACAGGATAAAATGAAGTTTGCAAGCTATGCAGGGTACATAAGATTAATGTCTAAGACCAATTGCCAAACCTTCATGCTTCCCTGACTTTGTATGAGAACATACAAAGAAACATAAAATGGCCTGAAGGCTTCATTGCCTGAAGAAATGTATCAGTCTCCCAGGAACTGGAAGGTATATTGTGTTCCAGGAGCTGTGGACTCTAACCTGAAAAACTTAGAATTCATGTATGCATCTCAAAATATTTAGGCCAAGCCAAATCCATGGTTCCCTTCATTCTATTAACTCTTTTGTTGAAACCAGTAGCTTGTAGATATATGGGTTTACTACCAGACTTTCTATTCTATTTCATTGTTTTTACATTTTAAAAAATATATGGACTTTTTTTGATATCATGAAATCTTACACTTAGGCCATAAAGAAAAATAAAACAATTTATTCTGTAGCAATTTTAGAAAAATATAGCCTATTATTATAACAAAAAATTATTATTTAAAGATTAATTTAATCATTCTTACTATTATTTTGAGCATTAGTGTTCTAGACTTTGTTATTAAAGACTAAATATAAATATGCCTAACTCCTTTTAGCCTTCAAAATAATCAACTTTGGAGGATAATTTTTCTAATATTCTAATACATGTATAATGTAGGCATATCTGTTATATATGTATTATATTACATATGTTATATCTTTGCTATGTAATAGATATGTATATATGCATGTATTACATAGAAATGATATGATGTATATTTGTATATTTTATGCGTATTATATATACACATACATACACACATACATACATTACACACACACACACACACACACACGTCTTTCAGTTCCTGGGAGACCAATGCACTTCCTCAGGCAGTGAAGCATTCAGACGTCTTTGTGTTTCTTTTATATGTTCCCTATGTAGCCAGTGAAGCATGAATACTTGACAATTGGTCTTAGACTTTAGTCTTCCATTTCTCTCCTAGGTTATATAGAAGCTACCAAGAGTAGAAGCTCACCAACTGAACCAGCTGCCTGAATGCTGTTCAAGTACTGTGTGGATTCAGCTCCTGTTCATGTGTCACCCATACTACTGTCAACTTTTTAATGACATAGCTGCCTCTAAGTTATCATTGGCTCTATAGCATAGCTTTTCACTCATTATCAATCCCGGTAAATCACAGGATCACTAATCTAGGCTTGGATGGAATCATTTTTTGGACTTTTGTTGGTGCCATGTATAGGATGGAAATATGTCTGTTCATCTCTCCCTAGTAAAAGCCATACAATATCAACTTGTTAGAAATATTTAATTAAATATCTTTACCTTTCATGAAGTACTTCAGATAATATACCAATATGACACTTGTTCTATATACACCACTTTATTAGATGATATTTCCATTAATGTATTTATTCCTTTCTTATACTCCCATATGTTTCACTTTTTCCTGCAAAATTTATTCCTGCAGCTTCTAGGGAAAAATGTAAAGATGAAATATTAATTGGTATTGTCTTCCTTCCTGGCACTTCTTTGCTTGAAAACCACAGAGAATTCCCAGGGAGGAATAAAAATAGAACAAAGTCCACACCCACTTCATGGTCTTTTCAATAAATTTCCTCAAGGGCTTTGAAAACCATAGTTCAGCTTCTATTGAAAATATTAATAAATCTTCAAAGTGTTCTGAAGATTACAATGGGTTCTTTCCTCCTTTTGAATTTCAAACACTGTACACTAAGTTCTTATGCAATCTTGGAAACAGCACTTCATCTTGGAGTCTGAATGTATACACTCAAAATTGCTTATAGGACAAAGTATGACAAAATGCTTCCAAAAATGTAATCATAAATAATTCATTATGCAGTAACTGAATCCATGAATCCTATAATGACAAAATATGATTCTGAGTACTGTCAAAGGACAAGAATTTTGACAATTTACCTACATTCTTGAATTTTGCTTTTGATTCTATCACCATGCAATACTTTACTCAATAAAATATAGTGGGCACTTCAATGGACTGAGCAGCACTGATTTGGTTTTATGCAGGGAGAATGTATGAAAACAGCACAAAAAAGAACAAAAAGCCAACTGACCATCTTAAAGTTAACTTCCTTGTAAGGAAGGAACAAAGAAAGACATTCGAAAACAAAACAAAACAAACAAACAAACAAACAAAAACCAAAAACAATGAAACTTCTCCAAAGACATGCTATACCCTTCCCACCATACAGATCTGGTATGGATCCCATATTTAATGCCACTGCCTAGTCTGGCTACACCTGCCTGCACCACAACCAACCTCTAAGACACTGCCAGACTGAACATGAGACGAAAAAGGATGCTTCATTCTAAGCAAGGGAAGTTAGCTAGGAAGACATTAGTATCGTAAACATGTATTCANCACACACACACACACACAAAACACACACACAATATCTATCTATCTATCATCTATCTATCTAGATAGATGATAGATAGATAGATAGATAGATAGTTAGACAGACATATATGCAATGTGTATATATTATATATTACAAGACTTAAAGACAAATTAAAAATCAATCCATTAACACTAGGCAATTTCAATACCCCACTTTCTACAATAGAAGGATTACCTCAATTAAAAAAGGAAGAAATATCAAAATTAAATGACAACATACAGAAAATTAACATTATAGCTATCTATAGAATATTTCACCCTAACACCAAGAATGTGCATTCTACTCAGCAGCACTCAAACATTTCTTTAAAATAGACCAAACACATCCTGAAACACAATACTACCCTTTACAAATACAAAAAGATTGAGATCCTATCTGATCACAATACAATAAAGCTTGTACTTGGCAGTGAATAAATTTCTCCTAAATAAGCAGACTCATGAAAATTAAACAGCTAATTAATGAATTATGAATGAGCCAAGAAACAACTTTTAAAATATTCACAAACTAAATGAAAATAAACACAAAACACACCAAAACATATGCTACCCAATGAAAGTGGTCTTCTGAGAAAATTTTATACTCTAAGTGCCTACATTAAAAAAATAAAAGCACAAATCAATGACTAAGTGATGGAACTCAAAAATTTGAAAAGAAAACAAAACCAAAAAGAAAAAAATCACATCCAAACCCAGTTAACAGCAAGAAGTAATAAAATTAGAGCAGAAATTAATGAAATATGAACAAAGTAAATGATACAAAGAATCAAAAAAATCTAAGAGCTGTTTTACTGGGGGGGAAACAAGATTTCCAGACTATTGTCCCAACTAACAAATAAGAAAGGAATAAAGGGCACACATTCACAGAATCAGAATTGAACAGTGAAAGATTACCAAAGACATGAAAGAAATTCAGAATATTATGAGGGAATAATTAAAAACCTATACTGTATTAAATTGTATAACATAAAAGAAATGAATAATTTTTCAGATTTAGATAACCAAAATTAATCCAAGAATAAGTAAACAACAACAAAAAAAAAACATAGCCAATGAGGAGACTAAAATAGTAACAAAAGTCTCCAACTAAAAATGTTTTAAAAAATTAAAAAAGTTCAGGGCCAGATGGATTAACTACAGAATTCCACCATATCTTCAAATAAGATCGACAATGAATAATCCATCTTAAACAATTAAAAATAAGGGGGAGACTCCTAATCTCTTTCTATGAATCCATTACCGTAATACAAAACCAGTCGAACACACATAGAAAATAAGAAAAAAAGAAATATTCATGATGGACATAGATTTAAAAAAACAATCATTGAAAGCAAAATAAAATGTGCATCAAAAATATTACCCACCATCATCTATCTGAAATGGAGGCATTCTTCAACAGACACAAGTTAATGTGCAATAAGTTGCAAAAATGGACTCAATTATAGTAATCACATGATCATCTCAATAGAAACAGGAAAAGATTCTGACAACATTCATTGTGTTTAATGATAAAAGTCCTAGTGATTGTAGGACTAGAGAAAACATTCTTCAACATAGTAAAAGTTGTATAGGAGAACCCTACTGCCAACATGGAGAATGTAGTACTAGAGAAAACATACCTCAACATAGTAAAAGCTGTTTATGAGCAAACTATAGTCAATACTATCTTAGATAAACTTTGAAAGAATTCCAGAAAGTCTATCCCCATTCCTTTTTAATGTACTCAAAGCTCTACTTAGAGCAATAAGACAAGAAGAGAAAATTAAATGAATGCAAATAGGAAAAGAATAAGCTATATTTTTGCTGATAATATGATACTATATATTAGAGATCACAAAATCTTTTACCAAAACACTTCTAGAAACATTTTTTAAAAATTAGCAGTGTAACAGGATAGAGAGCTAAATGAGCAAAACAAAAGAGACAGAGAAAGTTCACTGACATACTTTCTTCTGCACAATAACCTCAAAGAATATAAAATATCTAGGAATGAAGCGAAAAACAAATGGTGGAACACTATAATGAAAACTTTGAATTGTTGAAAAATGAAACTAAATCCATATATATCACCTTGTACAAAACTAACTTCAAATGGATCAAAGATCTAAACCTGAAACCTGAAACACTGACACTTCTAGAAGAAAACCTAAACAATATCCTTGCGGTGTTTGAATCAAAAATGGCCATTATAGGCCCAAAGGGAGTGATGCTATTAAGAGATGTGGCCCAGTTGGAGTTAGTGTGTTGTTATAGGATTAAGTATGTCACTTGTGGGTGGGCTTTGAGGTCTCAGAAGCTCTAGCAGGCCTATAGGCCCACTGTCTGTAGAGGTAGAACTCTCAGCTATCTCTCCAGCACCATGTCTGCTTGGATGCCACCTTGCTTCCCATTGTAATGATAATAAACTAAACCTCTGAACCTGTAAACCAGCCCCAATGAAATGTCTTGTTTATAAGAGTTGCTGTGGTCATGGTGTCTCTTCTCAGCTTTACCAACCCTAAGTAAGACAACCCTATATGATATATATGTAAGGAAGCACCTTCTGAATAACTATCCATTTGCCTAAGCATTAAGGCCAACAACTGATGAGTGAGACTTCATAAAACAAAAAAAAGCTTTTGTACAGTTAAAGAAACAATCAGTCAAGTAAAAAGTAAGCATATAGATTGGAAGAGAACCTTTCTAGCCATCTATCTGATAGTGGATTGATATCTGAGTATATAAAGAACTCAAAAGAACAAAACAAAAATCAGAGAAATGGATAATCGATTAAAAACATGTGCTGCGAACTTGAACAGAGATTTCTCAAAGGAAGAAAAGAGATGGGTAAGAACTATCTCAGAAAATGCCCATCATCCATAGGAATTAATGAAATACAAACAAAAAAACTATGTTGAGATTTCATTTTATCCCAGTCAAAATGTCTTTATAAGGGGTTTTCTAACTTTTCTCCCAAAGATTATCCACTCTCATTTGTAATACTTCACTGTCAATATAGTCTCCAAATTAATGATCTATAATTGGAACAGTTTTTATTCATCAATAGTCATGTTAGTATTGTTACCTAATAGAATCCACTTAAATGGTGCATACACATGATGTTGGCATACGACTTTTACCGAAAGTGATGGGCAAAGCAGTAAACTGTTTCAAATTTGAAATGAATTTGTTGGACTATGGATTATCTTCTGGTGCTAAACTCACCTTTCTCTACCTGAGTAAAGTACCAAGTGTTTCCTTTTTTTAAAGGCCTTGATCTTAAATAGCTCTAATTACAGTGTAGTGGAACACTTTTTGATCCTTGCACTGAAATCATTTATTCATGCAGCAGTTGCTTGTGAGACATCTGTCTCATGTTTGGATTAAGTTAACTACAATGTAAAAGTACTATGCATGGTATAAGTAGTTTGAGAAATAATTTTCTTTATATTGAGTCTCTCCAAAGTACCAAAACATAGCAAAGGAATCCCCTTCCAAGCCCTTAAGGGTGTCCTATTATATAAAGACTAAATTAGCAATGTTTTCATGCCCCGAAGGCTGGCAGAAATAACTATAGTTTTCCATATTATTTAGAAGTGTGTGTGTGTGTGAGTGAGTGTGTGAGTGTATGTGTCTGTGGGGGGGCGACATCCATTTTACTTGACTAGCACTAAAGGTGGAGACTTATCTGAGTATGTTTTACTCTATTCAGCAAGCTTGCGTTAAAGCCAAGTTACATGGTTTACCCTAGAGCAGAACACAGTGTTAACCAGCTACATTTCTAAGACTAACGTGCCAATGTGAAATGTGTACAAACTTTGTAAGCGAATCACTTCACTCCCTCCATCAAATTTGTGTGGAGATCACACAGGCAGGAATTTATTTACACACAATGTTGATCAAAGGGAGGTAAACTGTGTAGAGGAATGAGACAGAAATCAAGGTACATACTACTGCTGTTTGCCCTTTGAGGATTAATGGGAAGGTGCATACCCACTTTGCAAATATTCAGATTTATCTCATGGGAGAAAAGAAAAGACTTTGGACAGTGCATCCCAATCTTGGTGTTCTGGAAATTCCTCTCAACTGTTAGAATCATGTTCTCATTCTTGTATGTAGAAGATTCTTGTAGGTTTGCAGCAGAGTTAAAAAAAAAAATCCCGTGACCTTTTCATTATTAGTTACAGAAAAAGAAGACATTAAAAATGGGGAGATGTTCCTTTGAGAGCTAAGATAAGAAAGATGTTCTTCTAGGCCTCACTCACTTCCCCAGAGGAATGTCTCTAAAGGAGGGGGAGGATAATGAAAGAGATATCTTGATAGAGCTAGCCATTATGGGGTTAGGGAGAAACCTGGTGTCAGAGAAATTCTCAGAAATCCACAATGATGACCCCAGTAAGACTCCTAGTAATAGTGGAGTGTGTCTGAAAGGGCCTTCCCCTTTAATCAGATTAGTGACTATCCTAATTGTCATTATAGAACCTACATGCAGTAACTGAGGGAAGCAGATGCAGTGACCCACAGCCAAGCACTGTGCTGAGCTCCTGGAACTCAGGTGAGGAGAGGGAGGGGGCATCATATGAACAAGTGGGGTCAAGAGCATGATGGGGAAAACCACAGAGACAGCTGACCCGAGCTACTGGGAGCTCACAGACTATGGACTGACAGCTGAAGATCCTGCATTGGACTGAACTAGGCTTTCTGAATGTGGTTGACAGTTATGTGGCTTGATGTGTGTGTGTGTGTGTGTGTGTGTGTGTGTCGGGTGGGCTGGCAGTTACACCAGGACCTATCCCAGGTGCATGAACTGGCATTTTGGAGCCCATTTCCTATGGTGGGATACCTTACTCAGCCTTGATATGGGGTTGGGGGAGGTGCTTAGTCCTTCCTCACATTGGTATTCCATACCTTGTAGACTTTCTAAGGAAGGCCTTACCCCCTCTGAGAAATGGATGCGGGATAAGAAGGGGGAGGTGGGGTGGGAGAAGAGGAAGGAAGGCGAATTGGGATGTAAAATAATAAATAATTTAATAAAAAAAATACTCTCAGAGATTGGGAAAAACGCTAGGCAGTTAAGATAGTGTGGCTCTTGCAGAGGATCCTGTAGCATGATTTAAAAAAAAAAATCCCAGAGACAGATATTGGCCTTCAACCTGAAGGCCAGAAAAACAAAACAGCCTGCCACTGGCTCTTACCTCTACCTGAGTCTAAAATGGAGATCCTGCCTCCAGGAATCTCAGAATGAAACTGAGAGCTGTCTCCTCCTATCTTTTATTTCTCTCTAGCACTGAGATTAAAGGTGTGCACCACTACCTCCTGTTTTTATTGCATACTAGTGTGACTACTGAGATTAAAGGTATGTTTTATGGCCTGGAAGGCTGAGCAGTGGGACTGTTTTACTCTCTGATCTTCAGGCAAGCTTTATTCATTAAAATGCAAATGAAATATCACTGCAGGATGTGAGTTTGGTTCAGGTCTTGTCACCATTCCCAAGTGCCTTCCTCTTGCCTGTAACTCACTCTAACTGTATGGGAGAGGTCACCCTCCTCCTCTGGTCTCTGCCTACAGCAGCTTTCATGTGAATATGCCCCTATGTGGACACACAAGTACACAACTGAGTAACAATAAAAGTAAATCCTGAGAGAGAGAGAGAGTTAATACCTTGAAAGCTGTTTGCCTTCCTACTATTTGCCACATTCAGTGTTGAAGACAAAAGTTCCTCCATATTAACGGCCCTCATAACTATGTTTCTTATGAATTATTCCTCATCACACACCTTGTAAACACCGTCTTATTTTCTTTTTTTGAATCAAGTTACCATCCCTGTTTCACTTCATGGCACAGATGGGGTAAAACTTTATGGCATGACTTGTTTCCTTGTAACAATTTCCCTTCGGTAATTCCAACTTAATGCCTGATAGCGTCCTATTTCTGAGGAACTAAGACGAATGTCATTTCCGTAGTTTCTTGGTTAGGATTTCTATTGCTGTCTTAAAACACCACGTCAAAAATATTTGGTGAGGAAAGGGTTTACTTCATCTTATAGCTTAAAGTAAGATCAGAAACTCAAGTCAGAAAATTAGAGGTAGGAACTGATGTAGAGGCCATGGAAGAGTGCTGCTTACTGACTTGCTCTCCGTGGCTTGCTCAGGTGGCTTTCTTATACACAAAGTACACCAGCCCAGCGATGGCTCCACTGAGCATAGACAGAGCTCTCCCACATGAATCACTACGAAAACGCATCATGGATTTGACCGCAGGCCAGTCCGGTGTGGATATTTTGTCAAATGGGATTATCTCTTTCCAAATGACACTGGCTTGCATTGGGTTGACAAAAAATTTAGCCAGTACATGTATAAATCAACTTCCACCCTTAAGACAAATGAACTAAAAATCATGCAAGTGATATTTACTTCTTAGGTGTTATGATTAAAATACTGACTGACTAAGGTTGACATTGTTAAACAAACTGAAATCTTGGAAAATTAACTAATTAGAACCCTTAGTGATAGAAATGAAATAATTTTCAGATACAGTACAAAAAGTGACTATGAACACTGTCCTAGAATCTAGGTTTTGGGATGAATTTCTAATCCAAACATTTATTACCTATATAATGTTTTAAAATTATTTCAAAATTTATGCGTTTTTCTTTTATTACTTATAATATGTACCTTGCAGAGTTATATGAATTCATATAATAATACATATGCAAAGGGTTATGAAAGTATCTTTTTTGCATAAGTTGTTATTTATATCTAGTTCCCATTATCTTAAAACAGAAAAATCTCCAGTAAGTAGAAACTTCTCAATTTCATACACTGTCTAAAGTTTTACTGAATATTGAGAGAACTGTCCAAATTGCCCCAAATAAGCCTGCATTCATCTATTTCTTAGTGCTCTGTTAACACTGTTTTTCATTTGTTGCATTTCCACACAAATAGTAATGACTTGAAGAGGAAATTAAAGAGAAAGAAATGCAAGCCAAAAAGAAAAAGAATAGTTTCTTTACCCAAGTTCAAAGGGAATTAATTGTTATGAGAAAGTGGCAATGCATGACTCCCTGACTGCTTTTTTGTCTCAACTGTTTGGGCAAAAGTCTAACTTGAGATCAGCTGTTAGTACTTTGGACAAATGCTTCATCTATTCAAGGCCTCCT
Source organism: Ellobius talpinus (assembly GCA_001685095.1). Classification (NCBI taxonomy): domain Eukaryota; kingdom Metazoa; phylum Chordata; class Mammalia; order Rodentia; family Cricetidae; genus Ellobius; species Ellobius talpinus. The sequence goes on along the minus strand of LOJH01012935.1, from coordinate 8,600 downwards.
CTGGCATCATTGAGAAAGGGAGCGTTGCTGAAGCATTACCTGTGACTCATGACAACTTTCAGGCTTTCTACCGTTATCGGTATTTCTTTTGTTCTCTGCAGAATGGATCACTTTGACACGACTTTTACTAAAGTCAAAATTATTGAGCAAAAGTTTTACTTTTGGAAGTGTTTGTTGCCTTCTGCAGTAAGTATTTATTTTCATCAATAAGCAGTATACATCACCAACTCACTTGTTCCTAAGCTAAGACCACAATTCTACTTCCTTGATAGCTATGGTTAGTATCAGTCTTTAACCAAAATAACTGCTGAGATCAGTAGAATTGAAGACCTCTTAGGAGGAGTTTTATGTTTAATGTTACTGCTTTATTTTCATTCATATTTTTATTTGATAGAGTCCGAGTTTGTGTCCTAGGATGGCAAGAAGCTCGTGGCCACCCTCCTTCCTGAGCTTCCTAAGTGGTGGGATTGCAGGTGTGAGCCACCACACCTGCCTTGTACTATGTATTTGTTCAGTGGGCAAAAATGAGGCTTTCTTTAGGAGCCAACATTTTGTGAATCAATATCTGTGCCATAGCAAGGCCTTTAAATTTTCTTAGTTTAGTAATTGCTCTAGTTATTAAATTTTTTCAGGCAAGAATAAACTTAAGTTCTTATAAATACTCAATACTACCTTGGGAACGTTATAAACAAAATCCAGCACCTTAGGTGCTGGCCATGTTGAACTTTCAGGCATACTGCTTTCTTGAGAGGAGACAACTCTGCCAAAAACTGAGGCAGTCTGGTAAAGGACATGGACATAAGGCCTTTTTGTGTTTCTAGTTGTGAATTTTAATGGAACTGTTTCAGTATTTCCAGCCATTCATTATTTTCTTATTTTCAAGAAGATTCCAAATGACCTTGAGAAACTTCTTATGAAATAGTCCCTGATGCAAACTTCAAAGAATGAAATAGTACCCTGAGCAATCAGCCAGGGCACTCTGCTATTTGCCAGCCATTAATATACCCTGAGGTTTTGCAGCAGGAGGCTACGGCCTGGAAGACAAATTTCCCAAGCATGGTGGAGTAAACGGTGCCTGCCTCCTATAAAGTATTTATGCAGTTGTCTTAGGAAATAACATTCCTAGAGCTCTAGTGAAGAGATGTGCACTTTTATTTTGTAACTGTTTTTGCACTTCATTTTATTTTTATTGTTACATCTATATTGACAGAAATGTAAATATAACCTGCTGTGATCATTTAGTGTTGTTCATATATGTATGCTCTTTAGATCTGACACTTTGTAGTGAATAACCAAGAAGGGGACTCAACCCTGGGGAAGATTGATTCTACTGTGTCTGTAGTCATTGACAGACTATAGCTCCTCTGCTAGTTAGGCTAGGAGTGATTAATTCTTAATTGCTTAGTGTTTGTCTTTAATTTCTACTACTTTAGTTCATTTATTGCCCATCCACCACACAATGTTTCCAGGTAGAGTACAGAGTAAAGATATTAAACTGGCAGATTTCCTGACGGAGCCTTATAATCCCAGCTATAATTTCATCACCAGTAATTTGTTTTTCTCAAAATAATAATCTTACCTTAATTTTTTTTGCAAATTCTAAAACCATTATATATATATATGCACATATACTTTTATTATAAGAATTTAAAAGTCCATGTAGAAGTTGAGGGTGAAACAAATGCTCTTAGCCTATAACAAACTTTCAAAGACATTCATTTTCAGCTCCTAGAATTTATCCCTTTCCCGAAGATATTTTGGTTTTCAGGATTATTTTAATGCAAACCTAAGATATCGATCAACTTCACCTACAAATTCTTTAAAAAGCGAAATATTTAGAAAACAGTAATGCAAAAATTATATTGAATTTTCTTAAGCAAAGAATTGGCTTGATACAAAGGAAAGTCTCATACTGCCTGTGGCTGATATGACATTAAATTGACATGATGGTTTAGTAATCCATTCCCATTCTCTCTCTTGTTCTTCTGTCTCTCTCAAATGTCTCTGGGAGTATGTCTGTGGTAATTCAGATTTTAGCAGATATTTTGAAAGCTTAAAAGTTAAGATTTCCATGGAATAGGAAATTACAATATTTGTTACTTTGTGTCCAGGTTTATCACACTCAGGATGATTGTTTCTAGCTCTGTCTATTTACCTGCACATTTTATAATTTCATTTTCATAATAACCACATGCTACTACATTGTATAAATGTGAGACACTTTTGTTATTCATTTATCTGTTGACATACATACAGACTATTTCTGATTTCTGACTATTCTGACTATGAATAGAGCAGCTGTGATCATGCATAAGCAAACATTGCTGTAGTAATGTGTAATGTTCTTTGATTTCTGCATTGACCCAGTAGTTATTGAGTAGAGACTTGCTCAGTTTCCATAAGTTTTTAGACTTTCTGTTGTTTCTGTTGTTGAAATGCAGCTTTAATCCATGGTGGTCTGATATGATACAGTATATGTGCCCAAGAGTGGTATAGCTGGATCTTGAGGTAGATCTATTCTTAGTTCCCTGAGGACCCACAAGAGTGATGTCCAAAATGGTTGTACCCATTTGCACTCCCACCAGCAATGGATAAGTGTTCCCATTTCCCCATATCCACTCTAGCTTGTGCTGTCATTTGTTTTCTTGATCACAGCCATTCTGACAAGATAAGTCAGAAGAAGATGAAATATCGAAGTAATTTTAATTGACATTTCCTTGCTGTATGAAGATGTTGACTAAGTCTTATATATCGAGAAGTACATCCATTTTGGGGGGCTGTTTGTTTCATTTTGGTGGAAAGCAAATAGAGATTTTCATGATTTTCTAAATTTCCTCTATCTGCTGTCATGTTCTCCTTTTTATCTCTGCTTTCTTTAATTTGGATTTTCTCTCTGCGTCTTTTGGTTATTTTGGATAAGGGTTTATCAGTCTTGTAGATTTTATAAAAGACAAAGAAACAATCAAAAGAACAACACTGTTTCATTAATTCTTTATATTTTTGTTTGTATCTATTTCACTTATCCCCGTTCCTAAATGTCTTTAAATTATTCAAGTTAAGTTATTTATTGTATTCAAGATCTCTCCAGTTTTTATTCTTCTAGACAGTTAAAGCTATGAATTTGTTTGCCTCTTAGAACTGCCCTCATCATGTCTCATAGTTTGAGCATATTTTCACTTTCATTCACTTCTAATTTTTTTTAAATTTCTTCTTTAATTTCTGTCTTGACCAAGTTTTCATTCAATAATGAGCTGTTGTATTTTCAGGAGTGTGTGTGCTTTCTGCTGTTGTTAATAACAGGCTTTAGCACCAAGATAATCAGGGAGAATACAAGGTTTCATTTTAATTTTCTTATATTTCTTAAGACATTTTTGGTGTCCTAATATATTAATTTTGGAGAAAGTTCCATGAGTTGTTAAGAAGGTATATTATTTAGTGTTTTGGTGGAATGTTCTGTAGATGATTTCCAGGTCCATTGTATTTCTGATGTCAGACCCCACACTATTCTACTCAGATTTTGTCTGGATGACCTGTCTATTGTCCTGAGTGCTGTATTGAAGTCTTCTACCATCAGTGCTTTAGGATAATATGTGATTTTAGCTGTAGTACTGTGTGTATGTGTGTGTGTGAGTATGTGTGTGTGAGAGAGAGAGAGTAAGAAAGAGAGAGAGAGAATTTGATGTCTTTGTGTTTAGTGCATAAATATTTAGAACTATAATGTCTTCTTGTCTAGAAGTGAGTAATGACCTGATTGGTGGCAATTTTAGCAATTATAGTGATCTCTCATTGAAGGCATTCTATAAGACAGGGCACAAGCATAAAAATAAAGCATAACATAACCAGAGGATTGTTAAAAGGTAGGATTCAAGAGAACAAGAGGTTATGGAACCAGCTAGTTTGCTCTACAGGCTGGAAATTTGAGAGCAGGGCTTTGTGGAGTGTTTTTGTTGGTTTGTTTGGCTGTTTTTTTGTTGTTGATTTTTTGTTTTGTTTGTTTCTGTTTTTGAGAGTGTTGACATTAGTTTCAACAACATCTGATTAATTTACATAGAAGCAACATTCTTCCCTCAATACCAAGTAAGTCCCCCTCTCCCCTATTCAGCATTGATTAGATCTAATGCTCTTTTGTTTTTGGAGCATAACCCTAGCAAGAGAGTTCATCTGTCTTTGGAGTGACTTGAAGCTCTCAGTAATAGATGTTATGGCCTGAATAAGTTTGTCTTTGAAGTCTCCAGCCAGATGACTTGTCTGAACAATGGCAGTTCTTGCGGCTCCAGAAGATACAAGGGAGTTGAAAAATTCTATTCTTATCATTAGAGGAAGGACTATCTCTCATTTTCAGTTAGCAACGATTTTGCCTCTTCCTTCTCATATAGATACAATTGTTGAATAATTGTGACAGGGTTGCAAAGCCCTAGCAGGTGGGTGCCCATGCAGGAGGTTGTCTTTCCCTTACACCAGGGTGGAAGGGGAGAGATGACACATGTCAGCCTGGAAGGAGTGATGTTAATGAGAAATTGGTCCTGTGGTAAAAGAGAGTATTGATCAGCACAGCTGTCAGTAAAGGACTATTGATGGATGTGCAAAAGAAGCAGTTTAAGGCATTAGGGTGGGTGGTGAAAGGGAGGAAGTCAAAAACATATTGAACATATTTGAGAGCAGGGCTGAATTGTGTATTTCCTCTTAGCTGTTTCTCCTGTTTAAGAAAACTTGTATGGGTTAATATGAACTTGATTTTCTGCACCAGCTGTTGAGAAATATGAGGATGATTAGGGGGTTAAGCACTGGCAATACAGGCCTATAATATAACAGGCAATATTATTAAAAAGTAGTAAATATATTATTATTTAAGTAGTATTAAAATTCAGGGGGGCATTTGGCTTGGGAAGTAGCCAACAGGTTATGGATATCCATTCAGGAAATTTTGTTGTTCTGCAAGTGGTGGTGACTCTTCTTCCATCTCTGTCTCTGATCAGTCAATGAAAGGCAAGCCATAGTTGGTAGGTGACGTTGGACATTTCTGGCTGGAAACCACCCAAATAGGCCTCTGTCATTCCTTTCTATAGAAAAAAAACCCTCACAAATAGCCTTTTCCCATTGTGAGGAGACTCCCATGTTTCATTCTTGGGGTAATACCATTGTACAGAAATGGGATATATTTGGAGTTTTTGTAGACAGAAAAATTTTTTGGGTGTCTAGGCCAATGACAGTTGCATTGTCAGGTGCAAATGCTCATTTTTTGTTTTTAAGTTGAGCCTTTAGAGTTTGATGTGCTTTTTGTTTTTTCCTATGATTCCTTTCTTTGGGAATTGTAAGGAATCCCTGTGTGGTGGGCAATTTCACACTTGAGCAGAAGTCTTTGAATTAAGAACTAGTAAATATAAGACTGTTGTTAGTTTCTTTTTTTAATTTATGATAGGGTATGTGAACCATGCCCTATAACAGGTAAAGACTGAGAGGGAGTGGGAGAACCTGGCACCAGGTTCAGGTTTGACATGTTAAATAGTCACCTCAGCCTCTTGTCCCAGATTTGAAACATATATTAGAGGCAGAAGGTAAAGTTAAAAATTAGCTCTTACCTTAATTTCAAATATTAACCAAGATGGTATTTTGTCAGGGCCACCATCTGGACCTTTTTTGTTGTGTGATTTCAATAGACATGTTGTTCAAGCTTACATGGACCAAACCATATGCCTTGTATCATTTTTAGGAAGCTTTGCTATTATACTTAAGAACTATAACTCCCATAATCCTAAGAAGTTGTTGGTCCTTGGGTAAGTGTTGTCTTTTAAGAACAACAATTGTCAACATTTCAGAAAGTTACCTGGTCTCTCTCTGGGCAGATGTTATCTTCTAAGAACTATTTTAATTAGTGAATATACTTATTGCCTTGACTGAATATAATATGCTGTATATACTAGACCAGTGGGACACAGGAAAAAAACTGTTGAAATTTGCCAAGATAAGAAAGGACAGTTCTATAAGACTCCTATTTCACAGAAGAGTCTACCATATATTCTGGTAAACACAGTGGGAAGTGACTGAAAAACTTTGCCAATACAAAGTAGGACAGTCCTTTAAATTACTTGTTTCAATGAAAAATCTACTTCATATTCTAGGCTTGTAGGCTGAACAAGAATTCCCCAACATTATAGAGGATCTTTGGTAACTATCCAGACAGCCAGATTTCTATGTTGTTAGGTAATATTATAGTTTTGATGGAGTTAAAGTCTAGGGAGTTAAAGATATCTTTTTCCTTAGTTATGATAGAAAATAAATTCGGGGTAAAAATTTGAAGTTACAGATAAACTAAATACTATAATATTTTCTCTGAATTTACTAAATACAAATGGACTTAATATTTTTTAATGTAATTCTTACTTGATAACTGTGTTTGTGGTGTATAATTTTCCTATACTAAAGATAAAACCTTCATTTTTCTTTAGACAAGAGGGGTAAATGTTGTGGAATATTAGTTTAAGATGTGTTGCATTTGTTTATACTGTAGAATATTTGTTTAATGATGAAAATATGTGTTGTATTCTCTTATGTTGCATTTGTTTANTGGTCTGCCAGGCAGAAAGAATAAACAAGAAGAGAAGTCTTGGTTTGAAAGAAAAGCAAGGAACAAGCAAAACAGAAGAGGAGAACTCCAGGTTCAGCCACCAACAAAATAGTGAGCCACTGAATAAGAAAGGACAGATATATAGAAGAAAGGTAAAAAGCCCAAAGGCAAAATGTAGAAGAAAAATTGGTTGACTTAAGTTAAAAAAGATTTTAACAAACAAGCCACGCTAAGGCCATGCATTCATAAGTAAGATTAAGTCTCTTTATACTTATTTGGGAGTTAGGTGATGGGCCCCTAAAGAATAGAAACTCTACTATACACTGGGTTCACACCAAGAGATGGAGTCCCCAAGGAATGGAGCTGAGTGCAAGGAGGGGCTTCCAAAAGCTCGCTGTGGCAGAAAAAAAGAGTGCGTCTGCAAAGAGGAGTGAAAGAGGCTTCTCTTTCTTTAATGGATTCCATGATGTCAGATATGCTAGGATATTGGATGCTCACTTTACTCATGCCATGTTCCAGATTCTCAGTTGGGCAATTCTACAGGGGACCTTGGGATATTTTATTATAGGGCTGGATTTGGAGATATCAGTCTGAGCTTTAGGGATGTTCCTTGCTTCTAGAACATTTAAGGATACTGAGTTAAAAAATGCATACATTTTATAAATACAATAAGTCATAAATTCATACTGACATTTACACTTGACATTAACAAGTTTTATTTAATGTGTAAAACTTAAACTTGATTTTTAAAAATAGATATTTTTTTCTCTTTCTAAAAATTTCAGATTATGAATGAAATTAACATAATTTTATCTACTTATAAATATATATAAATAGTTTATATATATCAGAATTTGGAATTGAAATTATTCACAATTTTATGAAAAAGAAGACTTCCCAGTAAAAAGAAAATAAAAGAGCTTTCTGGTTAATTATTCTTAAAGTTTAAAATGCATTCATATACACCTTTGGTTCAATGTATTGCATTTCTTAAGTCATTTCAAATAATTGAATATTTATTCGATTTAATTGAGGTAGAGTGAGTAGGCAGAGTCAAAGAGATACCATGTAGCCGCTGCAGGAGACAGATACTGGACACCAGATGGAACTTTACCAGTAGGCCACAACCATGTGGTGACACAGATTAATAGAAAGGGGTTAATTTAATATGTAAGACCTAGCTAGGAATATGCTAGAGTCATTGACCAAGTAGTATAGCAATTAATATAGATTTGGTGTGATTATTTTGGGTCTGGGTGGCCAGAGAATGAAGAACCAGCCTCCGTCTACAAGAAAAGATGATTCACTTGAGTCAAAAATGAAGATTTACACATGACTTAAATGTGCATATATGCACACATATCCATATCATGTTAAAATATGTTCCTCATGCTTATACTGTTTCTTTACCTTAGACAATGATCATTTTTAAATCAAAAGTAATGCCTGCCTTTTCCTATACATTCATTATCTTTTATGTTGGCAAGCATTTATTCACCACAGACAGATCACAGAGGATTCTACCCAAATCTACGTCAGTGAACCACTGAGTTTATTAGGGTTTTTTTTTCCAAAGTAACATATATTTTATCTTTAATTTTAAAGTCAAGGTATTTTCAAAATACCTATGTTGGATTGATTCATCAGCATTTATGAACAAATATCTTTTAGCAGCTGTTGCTCTTTCCTTGGCATTCAAACAATTCAAAGAGAATATAATAACATACAGCATCCAGATTCTCTGTGTGTTTTCCATCTTCATAGCTTTATGAAACAGCTTCTCAGGGCCTCCTTTTAGGCATACTAGCACAGCTAAACTCTGCTTGCTTCCAGCTGTTCTGTATGACAGCAAAGTAAAACTCAGAAGATCCTCAATCCTGTAAATTTTTTATACCTTCAAAATCAGTACCACTTAGTTAACACTGCCAAATTTAATGCCAGCTTGAAATGTATCTTGGCCTCCTTGTACAACAGCTGTATACAGTAATAGACTCAATCTACACATGACAGAAGCAATCCAGTTTATGAATCAATA